>VZRU01008032.1:199644-342004 GCA_013398155.1 Pedionomus torquatus
GGCGGGGCTCAGCGCCCGGCCCGCCCGCGGGCAGCGGCAGCAGCGCTGGGCGCCGGCATCGCCGGCACATCAAAGCCCGGGGCGCTCCCTGCTTCGGCTGCTCGCCGCTGCCGCCGCAGAGCCAAGCTGCCGGCAGTCAAAGGAGCCCTTGTCTGCCGGACGAGCAGTTCTCCGGGTGACCTGAAGGCTTCTTCCTCTTTGCGATCATAAAAATGTGATGGGACAGGAAACAAACAAACAAGCCCCCCCCGCCCTGACGGCCGCAAACCACGCTCTTCACCTCGCAAAGCTTTCCCCCAGCGCTTAGGTAGAGGAGAGAGAAGAAGCCGCCGCCCGGAGACAGGCGGTGCAGAGGAGCGCTACGTCCGACGGGGCTGCCCCATCCCCGGCTCTGCCCGCAGCGCTGCCGCGGAGCGTGGAAGGCACCGCGGCCGTCTGCAAAGCCAGAGGCGAGCAGGAGGGCGAGAGCAGCCTGCACCTTCCTTCCTTCTCCGGCTTTTCATTTCTTTCCACTCTGTTCAGAAGAAGGAAAGAGATGATGCACGGGGAAGGTTACCGGCCGCATGTCTGCGATGCTTGGTGCCTGTTTCCATGCAGACTCATTGCATTTGTCAAATAAGTGCAGTCACGTACCCTCTGCAAGATCTTATATCCTCATTCACTGAGTGATTTCTTCTCAGGAGGTAGACAGCTGTGACTTCTTGCAGAGAGGCAGCTCCAAGCTCTGTCATAACATTTGCCAACCAACCAAATACCAAAGGATATTTGTTTCATCCTTACTAAGTTTCATTATTACAAAGTTTCATTTTTACTAATAAATTGGCAAACATCAGAGGAAGCAGTATGAGTTGCTGTCATTCCTCTCACTCAAATCAGGTACTGCAGTCACTTTTGCTGCCTTCCTAAAAGCACCTTTATTACCTCTGTCGTGTTTTCAGGCAGAAACAGCAGCTGAATTTTCTGAAATCTTTTCTTACCAGCTACACATACTAAAATGTCTGCTGCTTGAGAGGGGCAACCTTCCTCCTCTATAAGAAAGGTGGAAACTGAATACTGACTTCTTTGTGGAAATGCACAGCAAATGATCCACAGAGCAGATGCAATGAAGAGGGGAGGCTGATAAGGCATTAACTGAGCATTAGCTGTAATTACAAATGAAGCACTTCTGCAAAACAGAAACCTGAAGATGGAGCAAGAACAAATAAGGTTTTATCCACTGAAAAGAGAATAGAAGTACCAAAACTAGGCAGGAAAAACATTTCAGATTTTCTTGCAGGCAGAAGTGGGGAGAGCAGATTATATCCTTTCCACAATGAAGTGTTCAGATGAATATAAATATCTTACTTTCAACCCTGCCTGTGTTCACTCTTGCAGAGTTCCACTCCAGTTATGAGGACAAGCCACCTGCTCCTGCAGGTCACTCCCGACCTTACCTGGTGCCTTAAAGACACACTAACACAAACGGAACATCTCCTAAGAATTGAGGAGTCTTTAAAAATACATATGATTTTGCAAGTAGATGCCTATTGTACAGCCTTAACTACAACAAAGCTTGAAAATAGAGGGTGACATGCGTAAACAGACTAAACTAAAATGGCAAAAAGGGCTTATTTCAAATATTTTAGGTGAGCCAAAAACTGTAATTGCCTAATTCACCACAAAGGGAGAAAAGGGAGAAACTTGACTGGAAATCTGTGAATAGTCCATAGAGGACTAACATACCTGACAGGCAGAGTGAGAGTTTCCACTCTTGTAGAACCTCGTGCTCAGAAAGAAGGATTAGACATTTGTATATATGCAACCTACAAGAGGTGTGATCTATGAGTCAAATGCTGAGATTCCTGTTTGGGCCTCCCTTAAGGAAAACTCCCATCAAGTCAACAGTGTCATATCCTGCCTAAGCGTAAGTGAAGACCTGTTGTCGATGCTTCCGTGGACAGTTGGAGAAGTGAGATTTTGTAGTCGGAGACAACATGTTGTATTGGGTCTATGCTACAGCGAAACAACTCTTTGGGCAGCACAGCCCTGCCACTGTGGCAGGACTGCTCTCCTGCTGCCCACCGCTCACAGCTCCCTGCCAGTGCAGGCTGCTTCCTCAGCCCACGGCGGGGTGAGGGGGACACGCTGCTGTCTTCCTGCCACCCACCCCAGCTGACAGAGGGCTTCCAGTAGGTGCTATATACACAAAGTTGCTTCTTTCACTGACCTTCAGGCTCTGCATATGAACAACAACTACAAATTCCTAGCTGAGACCAATAGCATATTGTGTCATTTTTATGCCCTATAAACTCAGGGATAGTACGAGACTTATAGCTTCATTCTATGAACCTATAGCTTCATTCTGTGGAAATGCCCTACAGATCATTAAGGTAAACCAAAGACCAGATTACAGCTTGTGTTGATTCCTGCCAAACACTAACTATTTGCTTTCTTCTTACTCACCTTCATCTTTCTAGTACTGTAATTTCACAAACCTGAGATAAGAAACAAAAAAGCAAACCAACAGCGGAAGGTTAAGCCGAGAACTGGGGGAAAGAAAAGAAAAGAAAAAAAAAAGAAAGATACTAAACCCTCACATACAGAGATTAGACTAAATAGTTTGTCCTTTTAACCTTCCTGAGTTGTTTTATGCTCAAGTAATCTTACTGCTTTCAGTGAGAAAGACACCAGGATTAAGTTTGGAGGTTCATCCTTTAAGGGGTAAGTTTAATGGGATCTGGCACTACTGCTGACAATTCTCTGGACTTCTGATGGACAACCACTAGGCTGAAACTAATACACGGTAAATTTGTAGAACTCAGTATGCAATTTACAGTCAGGTAATGAAAAAAAGATTTAATGAAAGAGCCCACTGTCATTAAATCACTATCCCCGAAAAATAAAGGTTTCTGCTCAGTACTAATTTGAGAGGAGACAAGAGTACTATCTCCTAAAAATCAGTGGCTAGGGAAGTATGCTTCTCCAAAATACTTGGAGACACTTTGTTGTCCACAGGTTGTTCAGGACACCTCGCTGAAGTGTTCATGGTCAGGTTAGATGGGGATTTGAGCAACCTGGCCTCCTGGAAGGTGTCCCTGCCCACGTCAAGGGGTTGGGAGTAGATGTTCAAGGTCCCTTCCAACTCTAAGCATTCCATAGTTCTATAAAAAAAAATGGATGCACTGTCTAGTCTTCAGGAAAACAAACCGCGTCACAATAGCTCAACAATCCCAGGCACAAATACAGGTCAGGCAAAGAATGGCTGAAGAGCAGCCCCGAGGAGAAGGACTTGGGAGTGCTTGTGGATGAGAAGCTCAACACAAGCCAGCAGTGCATGCTGGCAGCCCAGAAAGCCAGCTGTATCCTGGGCTGCATCAAAAGAAGTGTGACCAGCGGGTCACAGGAGGTGATTCTGCCCCTCTACTCTGCTCATGAGACCCCACGTGGAGTCCTGTGTCCAGCTCTGGAGTCCTCAGCATAGGAAGGACATAGAACTGTTGGAACAGGTCCAGCGGAGGGCCAGTGAAGATGATTAGAGGGATGGAGCACCTCTCCTATGAGGACAGGCTGAGAGAGCTGGGGCTGTTCAGCCTGGAGAACGTAAGACTCCAGGGAGACCTTATAGCAGCCTTCCAGTATCTGAAGGGAGCCTACAGAAGAGGGATTCTTTGTCAGGAAGCGTAGTGATGGGACAAGGGGTAATAGTTTTAAATCAGAAGAGGGGAGATTTAGATTGGATACTAGGAAGAAATTCTTTCCTGTGAGGGTGGTGAGGCACTGGAACAGGTTGCCCAGGGAAGTTGTGGATGCCCCATCCCTGCAGGTGTTTAAGGCCAGTCTGGATGGGGCTTTGAGCAACCTGCTCTAGTGGGAGGTGTCCCTGCCCATGGCAGGGGGGTTGGAACTCGATGATCTTTAAGGTCCCTTCTAGTTCTAACCATTCTATGATTCTATGAATTCTTTATCAAGTGAAGAAATGCCAATAACCCATTCAATATTGTTTTCTCCACTTGGTCAAAACTGACAACAGTACGATCTTATTCTCAATATGACTTCTGGATGACATTTAGGAAATTAGGACTCATTTACATTACTACAAAACAATGTTGATGATACTTGTTTTACTTCCTTTTGGGAAAGCTCTCTTGCCCTAAGTAACAAAGTCAATGTTCAAGAAACAAACAGCTGCCAACATTAATGCTGCCTGTGTGATTTTGACCACCCATCTTAATCCTGTTGATCTCCCCGTCAAGTCCTAAGTCATAGGCAGGAGAAAAAAAAATGGAAAATCTGCCTTCCCTCCTTGGCGTGTTCAGTGTAGTTGGACTGTGAGGGAATTTAGATGGTAAAGTCTAACACACTGTTTACTCATTTGTGTGGATTTTTTTCTCAGTAGGTTTATAACAAATCCAAGTCTGGGTAATTTCTCATTCAGGAAAGTAAACAGCCTAGGTTTCAAAACATTTGCTTCAGCGCCTAAATTATTCAGGTCTAATTGTATTGTATTACAAAGCTTTGTCTTTGTTACTCGACAGGCTTCATAGTGTGACTGATTTGCAGGTGTTTGCAAGCCTGATAAAATGCTTGGCTGAAAAGCTGCTTTTTTCTCTCTCTTTTTTTTTTTTTTTTTGGCTGTTTTTGAGCTTGCCTAAAAGCCACACACAATGCTTCAGTTAACACAGGCTAACAGGCTCTTTGGGGTCCTGAATTTCTGAGTTTCTCTGTAGCTGGAGCGGCAATCATAGTTGTAAGCGTTACTGGGAGAAGAGCAGGTGGGTTTTGGGGAAGAAACGGGTGAAAAGTGAAGCAAGGTAAAACTGCATGTGACATATGCAGACAGTGTAAAGGTTGGTAATAATGTAAACGCAGAAATAAAAGATAAGAGACAGAGTTTGGATGAGTTAAATACAAGGTTTCCTGCACAGTGCAATTATGACCGTGTGCAGCTTAGTCACACTTTTCTGGTTAACTTTAAAACCACAGCACTGCAAAAAAAAAAAAAGTTACAAGCACAGAGAGGCCTTTACTTCAGCAACAACTGGAGCAGAACCTACTACAGAGGCGCAAAGTGTGAGAAGTCGTCACCACACCACGTTTCCCAGTAGCCGTCTGCCCTTGGGCTCCGAAGCGGGGCTGCC
Organism: Pedionomus torquatus; assembly: GCA_013398155.1. Classification (NCBI taxonomy): domain Eukaryota; kingdom Metazoa; phylum Chordata; class Aves; order Charadriiformes; family Pedionomidae; genus Pedionomus; species Pedionomus torquatus. Next base: position 204,762 of record VZRU01008032.1, read on the forward strand.
CGACGGTGAAGCCCTTTGTTGCCTTAGCCCCGACCCGGGCCAGGGGCTCTGCTCCCCCACGGCCTCGCCTCAGGCGGCCATCCGTGGTAATTGTCCTAAATTCTGCCCTTCTGGAAGAGTGTCCCTGTTCTGGTGTCACCTGGGGCACCTGGCTGAACGGCAGCCTGGTGGGGTTTGGGCCAGCGCGGGCATAGTCAGAGCCCGGCGCCCCTCAGGGAGCCCGTCCTGTGAGCTCCTGTGGTGCCTCGGTACTCATCATCAGTCGTCATCGTGGTCCCGCTGCCACTAGCAAGACTATAGAAACATGGTATAGTTTGGGTTGGAAGGGATCTTGAAGACCATCCAGTTTCAAGCCCTGGCCGTGGGCAGGGACACCTCTCACTAGACCAGGTTGCTCAAAGCTCCATCCAGCCTGGCCTCCAGGGATGGGGCAATCTGTAACCATCAACCATGCTTCTTTCCATTTGTGCTTTTTCCTGACATCATTCACATTTAACCGTATGTATTTTTCTTTCAGAGATGTTTGCTGCTTATGTCATCTAGAAAGCTTAAACTTTGCTTGTGTTTTGTTAGCATTATCATCGTCTTTATCATTCTTAGGCCGTGGGGCTACTAATTTCCTTTTTGCCTTCGTTGCACAGCTTGACATTGCCAAACAGCCTTGTGGTTGGCAAGTGGAGCGTTATGGCAGGAAAGGGGCCTGTGCGTTGGTGGTCAGATGATAGTGCGATCATGTTTTGGTGTTGCTTTTTTACAGGAAATGATAGAGAGTCAGTAGCATTTACTGACCAAAGAGTGAGCCATGGGCAGGGAGATACATGGGAACCACAAATGTGGAGAATATTTTGAATCAGAAACTTGTAAAGCATGTACTTTTTCTCCTGGCTAAATGATAGCAGCTAGATTCTACAAAATAACGAGGTTGAGGCTTACACTACATTGGACTGCCACACTATTTGAAACTGAATCATAATGCTTGTTGTGACTGTACATGATAATTAAAGTTGCCAGCAAATAAAAGAGCACAAGTTTTTGGATCCATTTGATCGTGTACAGGTGACCCAGCTGTCTGGGAATTGGACAGCTGTGTTTTGACTGTCTTTACTCAGAGCTGGAGAGGACTTCAGGCTGGAAGCCATGGCTTGAGTTTATGAAAGGGCCTATCCTGTTGTTGACAGAGATTATATGAATTGGAACGGATTTGTGGAAATAATTACTTCTACAGAAATACAAAAGAGCATGCTATTTTGGAGTCTTCAAAGGTTCAAACTAAGCATGTTGCATAGTCACACTCTTAGTGTTGTGTAGGCACTAGTGTTGGTATAAATTCTAATGCAGGGAGTAAAACTCTCTCTGTCCTCAAGAGTGCTTGTTCTGCCTCTTTTATTTTACATTTCTGATTTCTCCATCGTGTGAGCAAGGGTAGAATAGGTATCCTGTGGTATGCAATAACCAGTCATCACAAATTTCAATTGTTAGTATTAGCAGTTCAGAAATTTAAGATAGAAGCTAGATATTTTCTGGAGGTCATGGTAGCAGCAGGCTTTGATTACTTTAAATTCACACGCAACCTCATTCAACTTTTTACTTAAAAATATCAAAATCCTTACTGCATTTCATTATTTAATGAAGTGCACAATATAGTTTACAAAAATGGCATCTAGTATGGATATTAATTGGTGGTTTAATTGATAGCAGGAAAAATGTAGTAGTGATATTGATGAAAATAAAAATATCCAAAATGTGGAGTGGACTAACAGCACTAAATCAAAAGCCTGCCCCTCATCCAGTTGTTATGATCACAGCATATTCTGAGAGTGTCAGAGTAGCTCAGAGTTCTGAAGCAAATATGCTTGAGGAATACTTTCAATGTTGTTATTTTAAAGAAAATAGAGAATATGGCAGAATATGTCATTTGGAATGTGGCAGTTTTGGGGAGGAGGGGGTTTGTTATCAGTTGAAGAGATAGGTAGACCATTACAGAGTAGAAAATGTTCTGAAGCTACTCCTGGCTGTGTCAGCCCTGAGGAAAACAGAATCGCAGTCTTAGTCTTGTCTTTTCTTTGTAAGATAATGAGATTAACATCACTCATTTTTTTGACAATAGAATAATCTTTCTTTTCATCACCAGGTGTCAGAATATTTAGTCTTTTTGTTGTTTGCTGTAAAGGTGCATTGAATAGTTTGGTGGAGATATGCAGTAGAGTATCTAAATTATCTACATAACTAAGGATGGTGAAAGCATCCTAGAGCACTTTTTCTTGAAGAGTAGCTATATTTGGAGCTAGGTAAATATAGACCAAAAGCAGTGCTTGATGAATAAAAGCAATTTATTTCTCCAGTTGCTAAGAGAATAGTTCTGAGACTTTTTGGTTTTTTTCTTCATTTAGGATTAACAAAATGCATATCAATCCCTAAGAACTTTTCTAGAAGTAATGAAAGAAGAAACCTTTTCATTTAGTGGAAAAAAATTCTAGCAGAAAAAATCAAAGGGAGATGACCTTAGTAGTTTGCTTGCAAGCTGCCTTCAAATTGCCAAAGAGGCATCTCCAGTGCGCAAAATAAAAGCACGAAACAAACTACAAGCCAAATTCAAAGGAAATAAATAAAGAGAGAATGTTTTGTGGTAGTCTACCTGCTGTTTTTCACAGATTTCTTGCCGTGCCATCTTTAGTGCAAAGAAATGGCTGTGAAGGACTAATTCTTTTTGTCTGGTTGGTTGGTTTTCCTTTAATTATGTATACCCGGGATTTTTATTTGTATGGTAGGGAAACTTCTGCTGCTGTCAATGCACAGATTTTCTTAGATGGACTTTGAATGCAGGCTGGTTTGTAATGTGGAAGTGAAGAATGAAGTTACACTTCGCTGAACTTCCATGGAAAAAAGAGAGTCTCTGAGATGGTCATTCCATTAAAGAGCACCCGGAGACTTAGTTATCAGAGAGGAGGCAGGAATAGAATGGAGAAAGAGATGACAAAAGTCAAGCAGCTCTGTACTATCGTCTGATTTCTCCTGATTTGGAGCAGCTTCCAGGCAGCACAAGCAACTTGCTCTAGGAAAATTATGCCTCACTTTCCCTGGACAATGTGATAACCTTCAGCCACACTACCAGGAAGGTGGCATGACTTGTATGGAAGTTCTGCAAGTATTGCTGTCCATCCAAAATCCTCTCTCCAAGCCCTGATACCACTTGAAAAAGGTATGTGCCTGCTGAAATGTCCCTGTCATGATAACTGTGGTCTCAGAATAATTTATGCCAGTACTGGCTTGGCTTCTGTTTCAGAACCAAGGAATAAAGCTGTAGATAAATCTGGTATGGGTGAGGAAAGCATACCCATGGTACTTCAGAAAGATGAACTAATGTTTTTCATAGTAACAGAACAGATTCTGAGTGTGGTCTGAAGTTACTGTGTGAAATCTTAAGTGAGCTCTTTTAATGTGGATGCTTGAATATAAAGCATGCCTGAGAAGCTGATGACTGCTGTGTAAATCCTGTTTCAGAACTGGTGTGCCAGCTTGCACTCAGAAGAGCTCGATATGAGTTGCGTCTTCAAGATCCATTTTTCTTCTAGTGGGATAATTATCTGGATGTGCTTGGAGACCAGATATTTCAGTAGTCTTCACAGCTGTTGCTGAGTTTGTAGAGCCACAATACCTTTGGAAAAACATGGACCTTGTTTCCTTCTATAGAGACTCATAATGAATGTCATCAGTATTTAACTAAAGACATGGTAGCTTTTCCTAGGTATCTTAGTGTGAAAATTAAATGTACAATAAAGAGGCAAGAGAAAAAATATTAATTCTTTCAGAGGATTAAAGTGATAAGACCTTTTTTTTTTGTTTATATGCCTGCTTTCTAGGTCTTTACCTCGCATGTACAAATCCAAGCATCCTGTCCAACACCACTTTGAATTATTGTTCAGAATACCAAACAACTTATTTCTTAACTTAATGTGAATAGTAGGACATAGCAGCGCTGCATGGAAATTATATATAAGATAGCTTTCCACCAAAATACTGCACATCTTCGTTGTGTGTTGATCACATTAGATTGTTGATAGGTGAGGAGGCCTTTATCAGGAGAGACAAACACTTTGAAGAACAGATCCTAAAGTGTGTGTTTTCTCAGTAGGTTGGGAAAATGTCAAGACTGGTATAGTCACTAATCAGGTTACACCATGCCAAAGGGTGTGATTCTTTTCATTGTCATATTCTGTTAAAACAATGAGCTGTTGATGTAATGCAAGCCTAATAAACATACTAAACACTAAAGGCCATGTTTGCTGAGAGTGATGAGTACAGTTACAATCAAGAAGATTATTAAAGCTGGAAGGTATTCAAAATGAGAGGAAAGAAACATCTAAATTCAGGATGACAGATTGAAAATACTCCGAAGTAATGTCTGGGTGATAGTGAAAACTATCAAAGTTTAACAGCACATTAAGCAATGCCACCTTGCCTGGAATAGTGGCAAATCAAGAGTCACAATTTTCTGTTCTTTCTTGCTGCCTGCATCCTACATGGGAGTTTCTTTTTGCCAACCAAAAGACATAAGCAAATAGTCTGGAAAAAAAAAAAAAAGTTCTGTTTTACTGTCACAGATTAGCTGGCTCCACATCCCTGGACAATGAGATAATTTGAACAAAGTCCATGACTTAAATATATCTTTTTGGTCTTTTCTTAATCCCAAATGACAAAGTACAAGGCTTGCATAATGTGAGTACTGTATAGAAAATGGGGAGAAAAAAAACCTGACTCTGGACTGTCAGAACACAGTAAGAATTCTCCTGTTCCAAGCCACCCTTCTTAGGACACATCAAATAGTAGATCTGGGAGAGAAAAATAATAGTTTTCCTCATTGTTTATGTTAGTTTTCTACCTTAAAATATGAAAGGGCAAAGCTTCTGTATGCATGAATCTGGAAATGATAAAATAAATCCCTGTTGATTGTCCTCAGTGAGGACTTGCCCTGCCTTCACTTGAGCCTGTGGCAAAGCTTCTAGGAACTTTAACAATGATATCAAGATATAGGACATTTTTCTGCTTTGTGAAATCAGGGCATGTACTTAGGTGCTTGTGTGTGGTATTTTAGTTGCAGAAAACATAGTTACAGATGTCTGAGCATGTATAATAAAAGCAAATGCCTGCTCTGCATTCAGCTTAAAAGGCATCAAAGAATCAGCATCATCACACCTCTGCTGGGTGGAGCTGTACAGTGATACCAACTCACTTGCAGCAACTGCCAGTGGCCCCAGCTGAACAGAGACAGAGCTGATGCCATACCTTTACTTAGTGAAGTGGCATGACATCAACATCTTAACATCTTTTCATAGTTTACTTAAACTTGGCTAAGAGATAGCTTATACAATGCAAGCAGTATTAATTTTTCCCCTTTAACTTAAAGCCTTCCCCTTCATCTCAGAGCGTTCTTTCCCTACTGCTTAGTCTTTTTTGCTTGCCATCTGCTTTTGTTATGTTTTTGATTTGCCTACTCTCTGACCCTGATTTCAGTTTATTTTCCTATTGGCTTTGTCCTTTTTTACTCTTCTCTATTGCACTGAAGCTATTAGTGTAAGGCGAATCAAACAGTATCAGGGTTAAAGCAGACCCTTGAACTCACGGTGTTTAATGGATTTGTAATTAGGCCGTGTATTCCTGTGAGAATGGGCAGTCTGGGAATTTGCCAGGATTTATAGGGGGATTTAGTAGCCTACTAAGAATTTCCAGCCTTATTAAAGACACCTATTTATGCAGCGAAAGATTTTGAACTAGGGCGTCTCCAAACACACATAAAACTGAGAGATGAAAAGTACAAAAATGCTTATTGTGCAGACAATAAGGAAAAATTCTGAAGATTTTGTAATTTAAAGTGCAGAAATAGATTTTCAAAATTATTTTGTTAACACATGGCTGGCTTAAACCATATGATGTGTGTTTTCTCTGCGAATTTGATAAGGCATGAACATTAAAATAAACACTAACCAGGCACTATGTATGCATCATACTATAGGTATATATGATTACTGCTACTTTCTGCTCTTTGCATAAATAATTGTGTTTAAAAAAATCATGAAGTATTTGCTTTCCTCTATCCTACCTGTTTACTATTGATGGTGTTCTGTGGCATTACATCTTTCTGTGTCTTTTGGGGAGATCAGATTGTGTCTGTTAAATGCTAGGTTATTTTATTATGAAGTCCTAGTTTATTCTTACACAGTTCTGAGAAGTATTAATTGTTGTTTACTTTCCAGAGAGGAAGGACAAAATACATATAACCTAAAAATACTTTCTTCCCCCTGCTCCATGTCTCAGTGCTTTGGATTAAGCTTTTATCTTGGACAGAGAGGAGCATAAGGGAAAGGAAAGGCAGAAAACAAATAGTCACTTCTCTCATAGTAGCACAACAGTATAGGGTTTTTTTCCAGGTTAGATACCCAAAATGTACTTAGCTTTCTTGTCTTCGTTCAGTGATTACCTGTAAAAAGACCACACAGCAATAAAAATGATTTAGCTTACCTTTTCAGCAAAGTGAGTGTAGAACTTTCTTTAAATTTGACCTGGTTAATTTTTGGATTAGCACTGGGATTGGCTTGTGAAATTTGGCTCTCAGCTCAAATTCAGGTTTTCTTTTAACTATAATGTATATCAGTGTCTTCCAGACTAGTTTTGGGTCCATACCTATACCTTCTGACCTCAGTAATCTGAATGTGTGTGTTGATGATAAATTAGTTCATTCCTAGGGAATGTTCAAGTCTTGCAGCTAAAGTGAGTTTGAATAAGTCTTGTTTAAGTACAAGAATATGAATTCAGCTGCTTCTGTAACCGCTGCAGCTACTATCTCTGTTACCTCCCCCATTACTTGACTGATGGCATCCTCAGTACTAAAACCACGTGTTTCTGAAAATGCTGACTGTTGTGAGTAATAGGATAAAGACAAAAATACTAGAGTCTGGCATGTGCCTAGTAGAGTGGGTTTTATCTATATGAAAAGGTATGGTGACCTTTTATTTTTTTATTTACACAGCCTCAGAGTAGCTCTGTCACCTGCGAGTAAAGTAATTCCATTGCCGTCTTTGGCATTACATTGGATTTATACCACTGGTCATCCAACTTAACAGCACAGAATTTGGCCTTCTTTAAATGACACCACCAGCAGCAGGAGTTGATAGTTCATTGTGTCACACTGTGAGTTCTTACAATATAATCAAAACTATCAATCTGAAGAATTTCTGAAAAACAGATTTGCAGTTTAAACATCAAGCACAGTTTGTCCCTTCCTCTTTCTTCACTGAATTAGCTTTTGAAAGGCCAAGAGCTGCTGCAGAGATAACAAGGACTGAAGAATTTACAGCAGGTGGTACCAACTGTGCAAGTACAACTCCCAGCCAAAATAATCTGACACCCAGCTGTGGAGAAGCCTGGGGGATCAGAGAGTGACTCAGGCGGAAGTGAGAAGAGAGAATCTGGCTGAAGCACCAAGCCTGTTCCAGAAGTGTGTTGTTATTCTCTCTCCTTCAGTGAGATAAACCCAGGGAATGCCATGCTAAAATGAAAAAAAAGACTTCTGGTTTGTTGCCCAGTTAAATGTATTCCCTTCCTATCCAAAAAGAAACAACGAACAGCAAATATGAAATGCTTTATCTGAAGATGAAGAGCACCTGGTATAGCAAGAGCAAGAGAAAGTAGGGAGTTGGTAGCGGAGGCAGAGCTCTCGGTGCTGCGCCATGGCAAGGGCCAACTTCTAAGTCCAGTGAGACTTGTGATTGCATTAAAGGAGTTCAAGGGAAGTCTTGAGTCCAGTGCTGCTGTGTTATAATTAGGATTTGACCTTCATTTTGACAAGATTTCCTCTGAAAAATATGCAGAAATGCTCAGAACTACTATAATTATTTTCCTTATTGTCATACTTTAAAGGGGTATTTGTGTGAAAGCTGTTCTTGATTTACCTGAGCAAATGGTGCAAAGTAATGGTTACAAAATAATGCAAGTCCTCATGAAGTGTATAGCTGCCTTGTATCACTTTGTTCCTCGTTGTTCTGTGTACCTGCTTTTACAGCGTTCTGAATCCTGCAGTTTAAAAACTTGTTTTCTCCACTATTCCCTCCCTTTATTTCATTAAGGGATGGTGTATCTCTTCAGCAGTCCATTCTTTCTGTGGATGATCCCAACCAAGGACAAACGTTGAAAGGCTGTCCTAGTAGAAATTCACATTTGCCCTTTGGGAAGGTCCTGTACAACCTCACCCAGGTAGCGAAGGAAGGATAGCTCATTTGTAAATTTGTTCTCAATGGAACTTAGAGCATTGCTAGTGGTAATGAATCAAGGGGGAAGTAAGAGTCATATTAAGCTTTCAACATAGGCAGTACACTTGTTTGGTGGTTTGTTTTGTTTTTCCTTGTACCCAGTAGTGTAAAATGCATCTTTCACTTTTAACAAGATAGTTCAAATTTCTTGTTTTATGGAACAGTACCTCTGACTTGTGGTTCACCATTCCTGTCTCTCTGTCAGGCTATGTACTGTACTAAGGTGTGTTTAGCTTAGTCAGAGTACAAAAATGAATTTGAAGCATCTATGTGTTCATCTGATCTCGACCATCTTAAGAACCTGGTGCACTGTGTTTGCCTGGTGTGTATTTACACTGAGTTAGCCTTGCCCTATGCATCTTTGAATTTCAAATGTAGCATAAACAAACTTTTACTTTGTGAGCTTTCAGCTGTTTCCATTTACAGTTATAATTTCTTCCTAGAGAGGTTTCTTTTATCTTATGTTTTATTCAAGCTTTTCTTGCCAGTTTTAGGTAAATATGGTATTTGCTGATGCATCATTACAGTTGTTACAAAATGTTGGGAGGATCAGTTCAAACTATGAGATATGCTGTGTGACATTATTCTTAGTTTTTCACTGCCTGGATGTCCTAATGTTTCTGCTTCATTTGTTTCCTTTGGAGACAAAAAATATTTGTCCTCAGCATATATTATTGCTCAGATTATTAGTTATTGTTTACAGGTGGGAATTTGCTTTTACTGTGTAAATAATAATCTGCTCTGATAAAGATGGCTGAATCAAAATAAAATTCACAAGCATGTTTGTAAATATTTATTCCCACCTTTTCACAGGTTTTAGCTGTCATATTCTCTGAAACACTACTGAAATACCCTGCTATATCTTGAGTAGCTTAACATTAGATATGTCTTAGTTGATATGGGATGGCAGAGATAAAGAAAAGGTATTTTAGCTTGTGTCTTATGGGTGGGATTTGGGTTTTCTTTTAGACTTTGTTTGATGTAGATATTGGTTTCTTAAAAACCTGATCGTTAGATAGTTGATTCTGCTGGGATGAAAACTTAAAATATTCTGTACCTTTTGTGAAATCAACTAGGTAGAATGAGATTAAAATTTGAAATATGTGTAAGACAAGACTTAAATATGTGCTGACTTAATCTGGGTTGGCTTTTTGTTGTTGTTGTTGTTGTTTTGTTTTGTTTTGTTTTTGTTTTTTTTTTTTTTTGCTCATGAGTTTGTACTCACTGGAAAAACATTGCTAGCATGAAACATTTTGTAGTTGTGGTGACACCAGCTATTGCTGCTCTATTGCCAGCGTGTTTAAAGCTGGGAAGATTCATGATTTTTGACAGGTTTAGCAAAATCATCACTGATACAGTAATCTTAATATTTCAGTTATGTGGAGATTAAAAGATAATATTTCTCACATGTTTTTGCTAATAATGATTAAAACAAAATAGTTTTTCACTATCTTTCATATGATTTAATGGTGATTAGAGGGAATAATCCAAATTTGTTTGGCATTTAAAAATTAACCATTTCTGGTTAGAAATTTGAATTGGCTGAGATTTAAAAGTTTATTGTACTGGATCATTTGCCCTATTTAAATAATTCAGTTGCTAGTGATTAGTTGATTAAATAAAGAAACATCTGAGGAGATGACACCAGTGGCTTTTCATTAATAGGTTTTGCTAAAAGAAAATTAATAAATATGTTTATTGCAAAATTCACATAGAAAATGTCAGTCATAATATATGCTTTAGTTACAAATGGAATTGTACTGTCCATTTTGTTAAGCTGCAACCTTTTGTTTGTATGCATCTGCTTTAATGGAAAACTGCATCAACACCCTACTGTGAAATCATGACTTCCCTTGGGCTCATTTGGAATAATTTAAAAATACTGTGTTAAAATGAGCTCCTGGCACATTTCCATTTTAAATACTAATAGCCTTCCCAAACAATAGCCAAAATAAGATGCAAGATGGAAGCAAGTGAAAGCTTGTACATTTTTGGAGACACAGTCATTATTATCCTTTCCTTTGAAGTGCAAATATTTTACTCTTTCCAGAAGAAGGCTTTCTTCATTCTAGCTCTTCTGAAATTCTACAAGGGCACTGTATAATAAATATGGACACAGAAAGGTAAGTTGCCAAGCGTCTAAATAAGTGGTAGGTGAGCAGAAGTATCCCTGAAGTCACTGGAAGCTGAGTGCCCAGGAGTACTGAAAACAGCATTTTTAGGTTTGAAAATATTGTTGACAGAGGGTTTCAATGTATTTCCTTTACATCCAGCTTGACATAAGCCTGAAAACCTGTCTTTGATTCTATCTCTGCATGTGAGCATTTCTGCAGTACTGCTGTGTTTTCCAAGTTATTCTTACTTGAGCTGTTTGCTTTAGTGCAGTAAAAAGAAGCAGCACAAGAATGTTTGAAATCATGGACAAGTTTCTAGCATAGCATATGCTTCTACCATGTGTTTCTGTGTGCTATTTAAGACAATGCAATACAACATGCTACAATTGTCGTCTGCCATAAGAATTCAACATTTCCAGATTTTGCATTTTTTAAAGAAGAATTTTCTGTGGTTACCTGACAGGGCATGTCCAATTAACATTTCTGTTTGTAGAGCTGGAGTCAGTTATAGTACAATTTCCACCTGCTTTCCATTAGGACTTGAATTCATAAATCATTACATGCTTTTGGAAAAAATCTAGTCTATCTTATAAATACTTTCCTCCCCCTTAGTGCACCAGAAAATGGGTTTAATTAGGTCCCTATGAACATACTTGTTCTTTATCAATCAGCTGCCATTCTTACTAGGGGTTTTTATTTAATTTAATCAATTTCCCTTGGGACCTGCTGTAATGATGTATTATAAGTGTATGTGAGTTGCCCATATATGATGGCATAGTGAAATGTCATTGTCTGAATATAAGTGGGAGATAGTAGAAACTGTCCAAGAGCTATGCCTGTGTTGAAACAGATGCTCTGAAACATGGAGCACTGCCACAATAATACAGCTGTCTGTTAAAGGACATCCTTGTGTGGTAAAATTCTAAGTCACTTAACATCAGAAGAATGAAGACTGGGAAGCAGCCCCAAGCCCATTAATGGCGTATCTGCAAAGCATGTCTGGGATAAAGCCCATTAAAGGCGTATCTTCAAAGCATGTCTGGCATAGTTGGATTCAAAATGTGAGAACTTGATCTCAGAATAAAATTGTAATAAATTTTTAAGCAGGAAGAGAGGTTTGGGACAGGAGTTGTGTCATGTAGCTCCCCAGTCGAAAGAAGCCCAAGACTTAAAAGCTGAGTCTTAAGTCAATTAATACAAACTGAGGAATTAACTTTTATTTATATGAAGCCCATTGATGAATTAATGAAATGGAGTTTTAGTGATTTTTCTGCATGTTTAAAACAAAACTGTTAAAATAATGTCTTGAGTCTTTTCTTGTGGTATGAAATAGATTTGTTCTGTTACTTTCAATAAAGCAAACAGTTTGAGAACACTTACAGAGCAGGACCAGCACACAAACACAACAGTTTTCCTTCTCTCCAGGGCTCTGCAGTATTGTTCTGCTCAACATTAAAGGGGTGCTGGTGTCTGCAGCTCCCACGGAGCTGGACAGAAGGCGGGGTCCTTCCACTTCTGAAAACCAGCGTGGCTTTCTCTGTCCCATACTCATTTGTCACTTGCTTGGTCATTTGTCAGAGCTCGTACATGCACAGAGTGGCTCGCATCTGTCTCTTTTGATTCTGGGCTTTGGATCTACTTAATCACTTCTTACTTGATGCTCATTTATGCACATTTTCCTATGCGCATTTCATTTTCTTCAGGAAGCAAGCTGTATTGTTGTTTAAAAAACAAAAAAGCAAGGTTTACACAGGGAAAAAGGGTGAGAAAGCATGATTCTAGTCTGGCAGGTTACAGCCTTCCTCAGTAAGATGGAGGGAATCCTGGGAGCTGCTCTTCTGTTTCACGTATTTTGAAATAAAGATGTGAACTATAATTTCTGTATTGCAGCTTCCAGCTGCAATGAAGAGAATACTTTTCAAAACCTTTTGTTGTTGTTACTAAATAGAGTGAAGTTGCTCATCGTAGAGTTGGAACATTAAGAAACTAAAGAAAGCAAAACAATGGCTGATTTGGAAATCTAATTTGAGTGTTTCCATTCTTTCGCCTTCTAAGGTTGTACTTACATATGTTTGAATGCCATCCAGTGTTTCAGTACTGGCTCATATAGGTGATAAGTAACACTTTCCCTTCACTTTTTAAAACGTGTGTATGTACCGCTTTAACAGTGTTGATATATTGAATTTTTAATAGACAAAATAACTTCAGATCTCATCCTCTGCAGTACCCACTTAACCATTTGGTGCTTTTGATGTACATAGCAAAGAAAATAGCATACTTTTGGAATTGCTTTTGTAGAAATGCAAGCTGCAGCTGGACACTGCCATGCAGATAAAGCACTGAATGTAGAATGATGATGATGTCCTGATACAGCTAAGCTAATAAATTTTCAAGGTAATTCGCCACTTAATGTCTCCTACAAAGAAGAAATGTGATGGGGGAATAGGCCAAGTCATCATAGTAAGGGAAGTTTTCTCAGCTGTACTGTCCTAGCGATGGCTGTAGAAGCAGTCGTGCTGAGCAGCACAGCAGCAGGAGGTTTGGGAGAGTTGAGAATGTCAGCTCTGTCTCCTGAGATGAAACAGGTACATCTGAACATAGTTAAACTTCAGTCTTTAAAAGAGAAAGGGATGGTGGGCTCACAAGAGGGACAGTTGGGTTGTTTGATGAGCTAGATCAGGGTGTGCTGGAAGGTAGCAGCTGTCCAGTTAAATGTGATTTGCTTTGATCTGAGTTTTTGGGGGATTTTACAGGAACTACGTGAGGGCAATATGTCTAGAAAATTTTCTCTTTAGATTCTGTCAGTTGAGTAGGACCTTTAAACCAGAAAAATCCAGCAAGGCTGTATTTCAGCATGTTTTTTTATAGCGCCTTCAGTACTAGCTTGACCATGTTAGGGCAGATGGGCAGGAAAGTAAACTGAACTTGAGGGAAACAGTATGTCAGGCAGTAATTATGCTCAGGATAAGAGTGAGTAAGAGTTTCCTAATGAAAAGATGTTTTGCAAGTAGTTTCACTTAACAGACTGTCTCAAGTGCTTTGAATGAGTGTATCAATGTATTGGCATCTGTCTTTCACTGCTCCATACTCTGTTAGTGAGTTGTACTATCCAGATTACAAATAAAAAGCCAGTCATTTCCCCATACCTATAGGCCTACTTGCCAAGCTGCTTGTATTTTCAGGTGTTACTATGTTGGAGTGGGAGGCACATTTCCTGGTCTCCTCTCCAGGAGAAGAATGAGTAGTATTTGGAAGATATAGGATGGAAAATAAGCCCAATGGGAAGTGGGTGTCTATAGGAGGTGATTATAGGAGGTATCTATAGGAGAAATGCATAAATAATGGAGAAGCTATTTAAGATTTTCTGTATGTAAAGTTTGAGAGAAAACAAGACACAGTCTTGTGTTGTTCATGATCAAGTTTGAGAAATATAAAGAAATACTTAACTTCTTAATCCATCCACATCTCTGCCATCCCTAATGAGCCCACTTTCCTAAATTAAAGGTGCCATGTATGTAATTTGAATATATCTTACTATAATAGAATCTTCTCTTTGCTTTTCTTAGGTTTAGCAACTGTAATTTAGATTTCATATCTCCATCTGAAGCTAATTGTTATTCCTCATAGCTCAGGAGAAGCTGCCAATAGATGCCTAATCAAGAGAACTCAAGCTAAATTATGCTTCATGTCAGTTAATCTTAATTTTTGTGCAAGAGTTCAGAAGACATCCATCCCATAAACAAGAACAGCATTATTTCTTTGGGGAAATTATTGTGTATATGAAATGAGATTCTTGGAGTGAAAATTTCTTCCGTCCAAAAGCTGCAGTACTTTGCTTTTGCTCTAACTATTTTAAAATTGTGCACTTTTGGCAGCCATTTAAATACATCTTCCCAAGATAATAATTTTCCATACATGTTTTTATGCAGAATGACAGTTACGGATTGGGAATAAAAAGTGTTATTTTAGGATACAGTGAGGGAAAGAAAGAAATACTGAATTATACTAAAGTTAAGCAAAATACAAGTGTATTACAGTACACACAGAAAACAAATCCAAAGTGGTAGCCATCATTGGCACCCATCAAATAAATCCAGACCCCCTTTATAAATGAGCAGGACTGTGTTTGCGCTGATAACAGGCTTCAAGCCTCACAGAAGATAAAAAGCTGACAGGCATCCGCAGCACTGAGACAAAGATCATGTGAAGAAAACAAAGCGCTTCTGTCTTTCTGTGGCAGGTTCTCAGTTACCTTTATTGCAGCATGTGTTGGATCCGCTATCTGTAGGAACACGAACAAGCACTCATAAATTCATGTTGTGGGGCAGGATTTGTTCAAAAATGTAAGAGTTCCATATTGTCTCCAAGGATTAAGTATAACCCACATTTCCATGAGAGTAAATAATAACAAGAAAGCCCCAAATAATGAGATCTTCTGGCCATTATTAACCTGAACTGCTTTTTAGCAGCTCCTCAAAGTGAATTTGAAACTTTTTCATGTCAGTCTTAAGGAAAGATCAGAGCATTGAGCCTTTTCATTATCACAATGGCTTAATATAGCAAGTGTGTGAAAATCTTAATGAACTATTGAGCACCAGAGTTCAGAAACCCAAGGAAACCACAGATTAAAAACCACAGTTATGCAGATACTGTCGACTACTAGTGTGGAATGCAAAGATTTCAGAAAAATTGATTTCGTGCTTCAAAACCAATTTGGAGTCTTAAAGTCTCAGTCTTAAACTGAGATATGCTTCATGCTGTCATAGAAAGTCAAAATTTCTTCTGATGCCTTTCCATCATTTTTCAGATTACCCCTTGGTGGAGCACAGCAGGCAGTTTACCCTTGAAATGACAAGTAAAGTCATTATGGCTCCAAAAAGGCCAGATATATAATTCTTCTCCTACAGAGAACTCCATCAGGACCTTTATTCATTTTGATAGTATTATGTTTTCCTGCAGTATTCTGCTTCCCTCTGACAAAGTACACTGCATAAAGACATTAGGTCTAGGATTGCAAAAAGTTGTTTTGCAGATACTTGAATTCTGTCAAGCTAGGGGGAGGTGCCAAGCAATTGAAACTTTCTAGTGCAAGGAATAGCTCTTAAAAATCCAAAAAGTAGTGCTCATGCAGCACTGAAGGTCTCAAATTATTCTTGTGGCTGCGTAATCTCCTAAAATCACAAGACTGAGAGAGGAGGCAGTGCTAAAGTTTCTGTGGAGCATGTCTGCTGGGACCATTTCTAAGTGTTCATTCAGCCACACAAGAGCATTTCTAATGTGTTTAGGCTTTCTGAGATTTTTATTTAGCTGCTTTTGCAAATTTTTTGAGTTGTTTTTTTTTTTTCCCCTAGTGCACATTATAGTATAAGGAATATGAGCTCGTTTGCCCCTCAGGGCCTCGTGTTCTTTTGGACATTGGAGAGTAACTCTTCCACTCCCAGCTGCTACATACAATGTTTTGGTGTTTATTATTGTGCTTGCTTGACATTTATGCTGAAAATACTTACAGCAGCATGTTTGTAATTGTTTTGCATATTGCACACAGTTCAAGTAAATGGTAAAACCTCTTTGCTCAGTATCTGATAGTCAGACTTGCTATTAACACTATGACATTGTCATGGGAAAGCCAGACAAAAAACTACTTAATGTTTGAGATAGATATTGCTGTGGCACTTTGTGGTTTCTGGAAGAAAGACTCAGCCTGCAATTTTTGACTGCTGTACACCCTATTTTCTCCCTACCACAGAGAACAGGATTTAGTTGCAATTATTAATCCTCTGCTTTTCCCACTACTTGTATCGGTGGTATTTGGAACAGCATATTTGTGTCATTAGAAGTAGGTGCCCCAGTTAGAAATCTTACCTGCCCTGCTTGGTTGTGGAGATGAGTTCATGTCCTAATGATTATTCTGCAGAGAGTACATTGGTTTCAGACAAACTGTGTGACTAGGGAAGCTGGGCAGTACTTAGAACAAATGAAAAGCTCTTTCCTTTCTGGTCACTTTAGAGAACAGTAGTTTGTAGTGCAGAAGGAACGGAGTGCTCTGTTGGTAGAAATTGCCAGCTCCTTTGAGGAGATTGGACTGTTAAGTGCTTTGAAGGACTTAAAATTTTTAAGTCGGTAGCTGCTGACAATTTAGATGACTGTAAAATCTTCATCCATAGTTGTAAAGTTCACAAAAGATTTTGTATCTGATGGTCTGCAACTGATGGGACTTCTGGATACACATCAGAGACTGTACCAGAGATGAGGTTTGTCTTTCCTGTCACAATCACAGCTTTCTCACCTGGACCGCAGCAAGGCAGGCTGTGTTATCATCCTTCCTTCCTCAGATAATAAGGACTTGGGAGTTTGTTGGCAAAGTGAATGGTAGACTTAAACCATATGGATTTCTAAATGAAAATTAATGCATTTATGCCATAAAGCTTTTTCTTAGTGGTTATCGTTTGCTTTTCCGTCTCTCCCATATATGATCATTGGAAGCTCTCAAGGTCAAGCACTTTGAAATCTGAAACAGAAACGTCTGCAGAGTTTCAACATTTGCCTCTCAGTTTTGTTCAGAATGGTTTGTATTTGTCAGTGCTTGAGATGCAATATAAGGGTGACATAATAGCATGGACCAGAATTCCAGCTGTGTGAGCGTATGACTCTTACTAACCAAGGGTTTATCTCCGTGAGATTATAAAGTCTGAGCCAGGCAATTGCAGACCGCCTTTCCACAGGTCGGGCTGGGGATTCTTTCTCTAGCCAGAATTACCATGCGTCAGGCTTGTGTGGCTTAGTGACCAGACTGTGTTTAGAGCCTTGGTATGTGTCAGTTTTATAAGCCATAATCTGTTCAGTAGTCTCGTTTCACCTATTTGTGAGATGCTGTTTTTAATTATGCACTCTGCCAAATATTAATTATTTTAATTTTAATTATGCACTCTGATAGCCTTGGGATGTGAATTGACACTATATTCAACAAGCCATTTCAGCAATTCAACTGGAGGGTCTGTTAAAAAAGCTAAAGCCCAGTTACTATTTGTAAAATTACTTGAAGGGTGATTTTTAAAAGAAAAAAAAATGCAGTGACCCAGGCTGTTGGTAAGCAGTTCTGTTTAGTTGCCAGTTCAGTGTCGTGTTCAGAAAGGGCTGGCTTTGAGCTGGTTTCCTTTGTGTGTTTATGTCTGGTGGCACTGGATACTGTTACCATTTTCAGAAACAAAGTTCTTCCCTTCTTCCATTTTCTGGGTGATTGATTGGTCTCTCACCTCAATGATCTTGCCAAAAAAGCAGTTGTTCTTGTGTATTTACCATTTCTTTTTCTTCCTTGACTTTCATGCTCGAGTCTTCATAAATGGCCCACCTGCCCTATTTAGTGTGTTGTATGAATGTATTAGCCATTTTGTTAATGCTTCTACAAGGAAGACATTCGCATGTTGCACAAAAAACCCTGTCAATAAACTTCTGCCAACAGTTACACATTAAGAGTATCTGTGATTTCTGTGTATACAAAGTAGCTAGCAGCTACTTTCGTGGCAGGTCATATAAGTAATGAATTAAATTTGTCATGCGCTTTGGATGAGTATGCATGCAAAATTAATAACAAATCATTTAGGCAGCTGGTAATATTTTTCGAAGATAACATGTTCCTTTTCCCCCAATATATAGGGATTTTCCTTTCACATTTGAAGTTTCGCAGAGGCAATATTAGATGCTGGACCTGTTTTGGTCACTTGTCACCTGATCTTTGAGTCAAGAAACATGGAACTTCTAATGATGTTATTTTTAAGGTCTTTAATTTCTTTTCATATTTCTCAGTGATTCTTAGAAATCTAAAAAATCAAATATAATATGGTTTTAATTGTTCAGGGAACTCACTTTTACAAGATCTACTCATAGCTCTCACGTGGTTGTCATGATCAGTGTTAAGTATAATCATATTTAGTATAGAACCTTTGATCTTCACACCATCCAGTTAGTGACAAAATGGATTAAGATCAATCCTTTAGTCTTCTGTTTATCGGTCCTGTAAGTGCTTGTGCTATTCAGTTTATTTGGAACTTTAGCAGATTGGCTCACGAGGAGACCGAGAATCATATATGCCTCATGCAAGGGGTAGAGAGTACACTGTGAAAAAGTTTGTAACTGAGAAACTTCTGCACTGCTTGCTTCTGTTTGCAGACACAATTATGTTGTTTGGTAGGATAAAAAATGGTCCCACAGCTGTCACCTCAGCTCCTTACAGCACTGAAGATGAAAGTTACTGTCTTAAATTGCATCCCATCAATCACTGCTCTGTGCAAGGAATGTTGTTTTCTATGTCCTCCCCTTAAAACATATATTTGATATATTTTATTGTATGCCACTTGCATTTTCTAATTTTTGCAACAGAATAGAGATAGATGTACACAGATGAAAAGCTCTGTGATACCGTTTGGGCAGCAGATGCCACATGTCTGGATTGTTCAGAGAAGGCTTGTTGGGGAGTTATGGGTAGTGAACTGTGACTTCTAAATAAAATGACAGTGTAAAGTCAAGATGGCCATCAGCCTGTGTTTTCTGTGAAAGGATGGGAGGAAAACCAAGAAAACTTTGAGGAGTTGAAAGAAATCAGAAGAGAATATAACTGAGTCATTCCTTTTTCCAAAATGCAGCTGAAACTGTACCATGTGCTGTGCATCCTGACTCAAGTTCTAATTATTTTGAGTCAAATTCAGGATTAGTGCAAGGTAGACATGCATTCATTGAAGCTGACAGACTTGTGTTCATTCCCACACAACTGACTTTAATCCAGCCACTCAAATGATTGGATTTTTTATGGAATTGGTAACAGTAAGTCATAAATCTAGATTAAGAGCCCTGAGGTTGCTTGTACAAATTTGGTTTATAGGAGTGATGAAATGGCTCTGCCAATGCCTTTGTAAGATAATTCTTTTAGGGCTAAACTATTTCAGTTCTTTGTAGTTTTGTCAAAACCTAACCCCATACCTGACAGGCTTGCTGGGCTGCCCGGGGGAGAGAGGAAGGGATAAGTAAATACAAAATTCTAGTTAGTTTTCTTTTATGAAGTAGGTGTTGAGTATTTGCACTTTGCATTTGAAAGTTCCGCTTGTAGTAGGTATCACTTGGATGATAAAATCCTGTATAAAAGGTTTTCCTTTTTAATGGGGAAGTCTAAAGATGTATTTCTTCTTACTTAATCCAGTTGAAATTACTTGGATTTTATCATTAAAGGCTAGTCTGTGGGTGTTGGGAAAGGGTCAGTGCAAGAGTGAACCAATGTATGCAAAGCAGGTATTAAATACTGTCCACGTGTTACATGTCTCCAGTATATCACCATGTGATTCTTAGGAGGAATAGAGCTTGGCCCTGAGGAGAATGGGGGGAAGGTTTTCATATGCTACCTGAGAAATTGTTTTGACAGCCTTTCCCAAACTAGTGCTGTAAAAACTGCTTGGTAAGCTTCAGCTCAGCTTCTGGGACCTGCAGCATTGCCATGAAAATCCTGCTCAAATGGCATGTGTGCACCCAGAGGTCTTTTTTAGTATAAATCAGTGTGTTTAAGAATGGAAAGACATTGTGAATACTGATAGTACACTTCTTTTGCCAAAATAACATACTGCTTGTGTTTCTTTTAAGCTGCCTAATTTAAAGATAGCTATAAAATGAATTGTGTGTGACTAATAATTGAGAATTTTATATCAGACAGTGCACATTCTCTCTATGGTGCTTCATCTGGTCAGCCCTAGATTCAGTTTCAAAGAATATGCCCTGAAATACTGAAATAGTTGTAGGTTTTTTCTTGCTGAAAGTTGTTATTGGACTGTTTTTGTCTGGAAAACTGTGGCAGCTTTGTGACCATCAAAGGGAAAGTAGGTGCATCAATAGGTAGCTCTCCTTGTATACCTAAGTCACAAGTGGAAATGTATAAAGTAAGTGTGAACATCAGTAGCATATGACTATGTAAGGAAAGTGACGTGCATATGACTATGTAAGGAAAGAAAGGAGTGCTCTTGGCCTTTAGAACCTCGGCAGCTGTTTAAAAAATAACCTCTGCAACTGAAATATAAGTCATCATGGCAACTGAAATATAAGTCATCATGGCCCTTTTCCTAGGAAATATAGGATGGAAGGGAAATATTTGATCCTTAAACTTTTATGAAAGATTACTTGCTAACTAAAGTACTGGACTATTAATAAAATATTTGGAAAGCATTTTTATCTGGCAGTGTTATCCCCAACAATGAAGTAAATGTTGGAAGATTTTGTTTTGGTTTCTAACAGTGCTCTAGCAATGGAATTTATAATTCCCTTCTCTTTATCTTCCTGCCTATTTCTGTTGTCATCTCTTACATTTTTCTGACTTCAAAGAGCACCTTTGACTTTTTGCATTCCTTTTCCTTTACATGTAGGCAGGTGTAAATTTCTGATACTTGTACTGGGCTCTAAAGGCAACACATTCAAAAATAATGAACACAAATATTAACAGAAAATTCCTATGTTTTCCGGTGGTGAAGCTTTTGGTCTTTCTTTTGTTTTTCAACATAGTGCTCATTAATAAGAGAAGTTATTAAAACATAATCCTAAAGAATGCAAAATAAGGTTTAGTGTTTGTTAACAATAGTGGGAAACTTTACAAGTGCTTTTGAAAGATTAATATAGAAGAGACTACTTTTCAGGATTTTTGTTGCAAACTGACCATGATTGTGAGGAGTCAAAAAAATCTGCCTTGTATATATTTATATATAAGTATATATGTATATACACATATATAAAAATACACCTTAAGCTATACTTGTGTTTTAGTGTTTTTTCTCTGGTTTCCCAAGCGTAGTGGGCATTTCTAAAGGAAGTGTAGGAGTTAGTTATACTGTGAATCAGAGCCAGAGCACTAATTCTTGTGTTCTTCTTCTCTCAGGAAACCTCTTGAATAAAACAAGTGACCAAACATGGCAGGAGCTGATACACGGAGTAAAATTCTCTCTACTCTCTTTTAAAGAATTTTATTGTTGGGTTTTTTTTTAAACTACAGAGTAATTACAATTGATAACAAAGAGTCTCTGATGCATTCATTAATTTCAAAATACATATGGAAGTAATTTATAATAAACAAGGAACAAAACAAGAGGAAGTGTGTTAATGTCAGAAATGATGCAATATGACTTCACTGTCCTTCAGCATAAACTGAGTTTAATTAAGTGTGAAGCTAGTTCAGAAATTGCCAAGGTTCTTCAAATGTTTCATATTTTTAGCCAGGTAAACTGTTGAAGTTATTGTTACATTTCACATGCCGTAGGAAAAGAGTGATTGAGTTGGAGTAGCTCTCAACAAATCTCAGTGGTACCAGCCTGGCTGTGGCCTTTTGCTATGAAAGTCTCTCAGTTTGAATGCAGCTGGCCAGTACTGATGCACCTGTGTAGACCACCATGCTGCAGCTGATGACTGCTGCTCCAGGGTTGCACTGTGATGTGTTGGAAGGATTTGTCATTGCATCAGCTTTTCTGCCCCAGCTGTATGTCTTTCCTTAAAGACATCTTTTGTGTTACTGGCATGAAAGAGTCCAACCAGAATTTAAAATGCTCAAGGACGTGACGACCTGCCTCTGTAACTATTACTGGTTTCCAGTTTTAGTTTTACAGGAAAGAATAGCTTAAAATATAGATTCACTTCAGTGCTTAATTTCTATTACTGTAACTGAAGAATATGTTTTAGTATATAACATCTTGAGAAGGCAGTGCTGAATTTTTTTCCTTAGGTCCTCTGACATCATAATTAAACTGTAAATTACACCTGGCTACACTTTTAGGTATAGGGCACAACACTGCTCTTTGAGAATTCATCTGTTATTTTTTCAGCTGATGAGATAGCTTCAATCTAAGCAGAACAATTCAGATGAAGTCTTACTCTTAAAGTACCTATCTAGCTTGTTACCTAAGATCATAAGTAAATTAAATACACCCCTTCATGTAGAACCAAGGGACAAATCTCACTTCTCATATAAAAGAAAGCAATTAAGAACTGACACGAAAAATATGAAAGGAAAAGCAAAACTGAATAAAGTGTCTGCGTTCCCCCAAAACATTCTGTAATGTAGTTGCCAATGCAGAAATTATCTCTCATATTGACCTAAATGGATTACTTTTTGTCATTCAGTTATTCAGATGTGCTATACAATGATTGAAGAATGCTAAAATGCAATGTTGATGCAGAGTTCCCAATGAGTTTTCACTAGGTACCTAGTTGTGGTTGATATCTGACAACAAAAATATGAATCACAAATTATGATTCTTTTGCACATGTGTCTGAATAAATGCAGGTGTTTGGCAGCGGGAGTATCACAAACCCCAAACATACAGTCACAACAGAACATCTTTTGTTGAGCAATAAATGAAATTTTATTCCTTCCATTAGCACCAGATAGAACAGCTGCAGCTGGTGTTGCTAACCAGAGCAATCATTCAGGAAAAGGAAGCAAATGCTTTGCCCTTTTTCTGTTTGCTCTTTTTCTATGTATATAGCCATGAATGGGCAGTTCTGCTTTGTAAGTGCATGCCTAGTGCAGAGCTCAGACCAGTAAGACGGCTAGATGCTCCATAATTGAGGAAGTGTTGAGTTTATCCAACACACATACTTCACATTTGGTTGCCATAATCATTAGCCAGAATAGTGCTTCAGACACCCAGAGTACCACAATTCTGAATGGTTTCTTTTATCATTTCCCACTGCCAGCATTTTAAGAAAGTTTACATTGAAATGTAGGTTCAGTATGGTACTTTCATGCTTTCAATATTTTAAACCCAAGTCTTTACTAGGTCTTCTGTTGCTTCTCTGTTAAAACATTGAAGAAGGCTTAGCATGTCCTTTTTGTTTATATTTGAATATCAAAGTGCTTCAGCAGCACAGTGATTAGGTTATTGTCTAAGCAGTGGTATCCAGTCTCAGTTCTGGGGATGGACAAAACGCCTTAAGAATGCCCCACAGGGTGTAAGTCACACCCTGCCCCTCTCACGCAGCTGGATTTGCTTTTGTCACCTGACCATGAACACAGAGGGGTGTAACTGATGTCTGTCTGTGGACCACACAACAGTACGTGTACTGTCATGACCTGTGAGGGACTTGGGAAATGGTTCAGTGTGGAATGAGACCAATGGCTGAATCTCCTGTTCTGAGCTGCTGTGGCCAGCAAACCACTGATGAGCCAGTACTGCCTTACAGCTGTCCTAATGAACGTGCGATGGATGTTTTCAGCAAGGTCTTTGGTGAATGTGTTCACAATTGTTACAGTCTTCCATTGTCTTTTTCCTTTCTTCTGATGAAAAGGCAGAATGGATATGGACACTACAGTGCTAGTTTGTTGTTGTGTTTTGTTTTTTTAAATAGGTGTTTCATTTTTTTCAGCTAGTATGGGAGAGCTATATTTATTCAATTTGTGCAATTTAGTTGATGGGTTTTTGTTTTTCAAAGAAAAAACAGAGTTCAGTGTATTGGGGTGGATTTCTGTGAAGTCAGAAGCCCAGGGCTGCACAGAAATATGCTGAATTTTCAGTGTCCTCACCACATTTCCATGCACAAATCGAATTAATTGTGTGCATGATTTTGCTTGGGGCCTTGTGCTTCTGTTTTATAAGGAGAGTTCTTATTTTGTTTTATCTTAAAACAGCTTTTCTTAGGAATGCCTACAGATTGGTTTGACTCTCTACAGCTTATGATTGCTGTGGGGTAGTAGTAGAGACAGTGGGAAAGTCAGGGATCAGACTATTTTTATGCTCTGGGGCTGTAACAAAGCCCAAAGGTGCAGTAGAGACTTGGTTCCACAAGTCCATAGTGCTTTTATAGCAAGACTGAACTCAGCTGCCAACAAATCCTGCCAGATCATCTTGGACCCCTTCTAATTAAAAATAGAGAAAACTACAGCAAGAGCAGATGAGATGCATTGAAACTGTGATGCTCTTCCTGCAACTGAGCATATTTTCTCTGAGAATGTAACCAAACATTTCTAACATACAGAGTGGTCCCAGGGATTTTCACTCTGGTGTTTAGTGGGCAGTGAAGCTCCAAAGTAGCATAGGTATGTGTGGTTTCTTGGCTTTTCGTAAAATAGAGGCACAGTCTCTTCTAACTCATTTCTCAAAGTATGGCCAGAAAGGCCAGAATAGATAAAGTATTCAAGGTTGAGGTTGTTAATTTTGCAAATGTATAAATGGGAGCATGGAAACTGATATGGTGTTTTGGACTGATTTCAGCACGGAGTATAGCCATGCATAGAAGGACAGATCTTGGTGGTTTTTAGTTGGTACTGCAAATTGAATGCAAGAGACATAACTGTCTGGCTGGGCGTCACATTATCTCTGGGGATGTCTTACACCGTAATTATATGATTGAAGCTAGGCCAATTCTTTTTGCTCTCAACTTTGTTTATTATTGTTATTACTATTATAGTTACTGTCATCCAATGCAGGTTGCCAAGCTAAACTGCAGCATTCTTGGTAACAGAATTCAGCATGTTTAGACTCACCCATCAGGTGAATCATAGTTCATACTCAAGGTATCCTCACTTTGGCCATTTTTTGCTGCCCTTGACCAGCATGGAGATGACTGGTGGGACTTGGCTGCTGAATAGCAGGAATTTTGAGAAGAAAGTGGTTAGTGTAAACTTACATATCTTATTTTTCCTGATAGCATGTGCCACTGAGAAATAATGACATGGCCAAACTGGCTGTATGCTATGTTAGTATTTAATCACCCTTGTTGATTGCAGTGGAGCACTGTTTTTCAGTGCTGGCAGACAAAGGTGGTTCATATGTGGGCCATGGAATCCATAATTTAATGCAGACAGTCTGCTGTTGTGCCTTGCCTGTGGGTGAGTGTGGTCTGGGTGCTGCATCATGGAAAGCAGAGCGTATCATTGAAGCATGCTTTGCGTTCAAAGTTATATCCTGCAAGCTGAACTTGGCAGGCAATTTTATGAAATAACTAGAGGAAGGTAGACGCCTATAAAATGATGCTGACATGTGGATTGTGTTTCAGCAGGCACCCTTGGAGAGAGACATTCAGTTCCCAAGCTTTTGAGATATTGTAGAGAAGAAAAATGCACACAACTGACTTATAAGCTTCCAGCTACATTCACCAGTTATGGCAGTAAACAATATAAATGCCAGATCTAAAATCAAGCACAGGAACAATCCTGAAATTATGCCCACACAAGCTGATATTATCAGTGTATTTGATCTGACAGGAAAGAATTTAATGCAGATTGCTAAAACAAAACTATTCCTTCAAAGTGCCACTGCAGCTGGGAAGCTGTGAGTTGCAGAGCCTTCCAGTTTGGGTAGCTATGAAATAGTCTCAATCATACTACTTGTCAGGAGATTACTAAGGGAATCGTTGCTGATATAAATAAGGTTCTTCAGAGAATAGTGCTTTTCCCTTCCAGCTCTGTAGGGCTGTGCTTTGTGAGACAGTGTTACAACTGAGCAACCTGAAAGACTCCCATACCTGCAGTTACACTGCGGTACCTGATAAATAAAGGCATGAATGGCCTGGGCAAAGAATGGCTGGAGAGCAGCCCTGAGGAGAAGGACTTGGGAGTGCTCCTGGATGAGAAGCTCAACATGAGCCGGCAGTGTGCGCTGGCAGCCCAGAAAGCCAACCATGTCCTGGGCTGCATCAAAAGAAGCGTGACCAGCAGGTCACGGGAGGTGATTCTGCCCCTCTACTCTGCCCTCGTGAGACCCCACGTGGAGTCCTGTGTCCAGCTCTGGAGTCCTCAACAGAGAAAAGACATAGAACTGTTAGAACGGGTCCAACGGAGGGCCATGAAGATGATTAGAGGGATGGAGCACCTCTCCTGTGAGGACAGGCTGAGAGAGCTGGGGCTGTTCAGCCTGGAGAAGAGAAGGCTCTGGGGAGACCTTCTAGCAGCCTTCCAGTATCTGAAGGGAGTCTACAGGAGAGCTGGAGAGGGACTCTTTGTCAGGAAATAGTGATAGGACAAGGGGTAATGGTTTTAAACTGGAAGAGGAGAGATTTAGATTGGGTATTAGGAATTCTTTCCTGTGAGGGTGGTGAGGCACTGGAACAGGCTGCCCAGGGAAGCTGTGGATGCCCCATCCCTGGAAGTGTTGAAGGCCAGGCTGGATAGGGCAAGCTGGTCTGCCAGGAGGTGTCTCTGCCCATGGCAGGGGGGTTGGAACTCGATGATCTTTAAGGTCCCTTCCAGTTCTAACCATTCTATGTGTTGACTGTGGGCCAGGAAACAATATTTCTGTGTAATAAAATTGCAGAGAGAACATTGAGTTTGTGTTGATTATTGAACAATTCTTAATATGGAATTTGAATCTGATTTTTCAAGGTGCACTCATCAGTTAAGAGTAGTTGTGTGTGATTGACACCACTGGAAATTTGCCTTAGTACTTGGGTATAAGTCTAAAGAATTTATGTCCCTGCCTTGTCTTTGCATCTCACATAGATGGAGAGAGTAGTGCCTACCTCACTGATATTACTTAGAACAGTTCATAACACCTTTTATACTGGAATTTATGTTATTTGTAGATGGGGGAGCTCATCATGTTAATTTCCTGAGCCTTGTGATTACTTCACTTTTATGTTTATTCCTTGGCCGAATCTGGTTACCTTGATTGCTGGATCTTATTGCCCATGTAAACATAGTATCTACATTAACTTGAGGAAGGAAAACTCTTGCCAGTTTCCTTTTGATAGTTCATCTTTTAGTTGCCATCTGGTTGCTGGTATCAGGAGAAAACATGTTTTCCATCAGGAATAACATTTTTTTCCTGTAATGAGCCATGGGGTCTTCATTATATGCTGCTGATTAATCAAGTGAGAGGTACGACTTGCATGGTTCTTGATTCTTTTTTTTTGGCATTAGGTATTTTTATTAGGAATGGCCAGTTTCCAGTTCAGCTAGTTGTATAAGAGTAAGAAATAGTTTGCCATGTGTGTATATGTTACATTTGGTTGCAGTATTAATCCTGACTCTGCTGTTCATAGAAAGTTAATTTATGAGTCTGCTCAAATCTGCAATACATTCAAAAATAACTTACACCTTGTATCTACTGTTATGGTACCACAAGTATATGGTCAGAAATGGAAAAAATTAATCAGGATTCAGGAATAGACCTTTGAGAGACACAATTGTCTTTAAATAGTGTAGTAATTGATGTGGGAAGACTTGAAGGTAATCGCAGTAACTTTTTTATTGGATTTGAAAATCTAAATTCCTCTCACAGTTACACAAATAATGCCATATTATGCAGCTCTTTTTCTTCTCACTCCTATTGTTATCTTCAGTAGCTCCAGTGGGATTTTCTCATTGTCATCAACTGGTGATCTTACTTTATCTGGCTGAGGGGAATGTACTCCCTCCCTCAACCCCTCTCTCCAGTGCTCTCTGGCTCCAGAAAATGTGTTTGTTTATTTTCAGTATTAGCTCCCTGTGTATTCCTGTAACCTTCCTCTTTTATCATCCTTTCCTACTACATTTACTCTTGCCTTTGCTGTCTCCTTCAATCCATTTACTTATTCTGAAAAAGTTCCCCAATCCTACTGCTGTTAATGTTTATACAAGCTGGTTCACGTGAAAGAAATTAAGATGTTGTTTATCCAAACTGTCTCACTGCACGTTTTAATTTTCTAGATTTATGAGAGAGCAGCTGTAGCTGAATCCCATTTGAAAAACTTTTGGGATTTTTTCTTGTAAGTGTGAAATAATATAAAACCTTGGAAGGGGAGAAAGATTTTTATCTAAAGCAATAACCATGCAACCTGTTCATGTTCAGGTTCTTTGTAATACAAGACTGATGTATTCTTTCACCAGGACATTTCTACCTAGAAGAACAGACACTATGATCAGAATTAAATCTGTAGCTTTGAGTTTCAATACATGTAGATGGGCCATATTTTGCAGCTTAGTGGTGTCACACTGCTTCTTCTCTCTCTACCAGTTTTCATCTGGGAAGAACAGTGAAGTGGTGTGGACACAGGGAAAAGGGATACAAAATTAATTCAGAATTTATTATTTTTAATGGGAACCTAGCACTTCCAGTTGTTTTCAGCAGCAGTCATGGCCTAGCTTGGTATCTAGATATGTATTTTTTAACATAAAAATACATAATAACCTGAGCTTGAATTCAAAAATACAGGAAATGGAAATAGGTGCTGGAAACACTTCTGACTTCAGAAACATTGTAGATCTGCACTGAAACAAGCAAAGAATACACTAAGGAACCAGAGAATGTAACATTAGCTTGAAATGAACAGAAGCAATACATTCTAAATAAGAACTGATGAACTATTCCACGTTCTCATTTCTTTTAACATCAGCAACCATCCAACTCTTCTATATGCTGCCAGTCATGGCAGACATGCAGTATGTTTCTTATAATAAAGATATTCTTTATTGCATTTTTGTGACATTTTTTGACATCTTCCCAGAATTTGAGGTAGGTCAGTCTTCAGCCTCAGGGAGAAAGATTGTGTAGTCTTGTCTGAGACATCACTGCCTAACCCAATAGTAGTAATTTTAGCTTTTATGTTACTATGAAAGGGGAAAGTCTTTCCAAAATGTCATAAAGATTTTTTTTTTATTTTTTATTTTTGGAAGAAGAGGAATATCTTCTGCTTTTCCATGTCTTTTTTAAGTGGAAGTGAGTCAGTGACATGAATGATGTTTGCCACAAAGTAAGCGTCAACAAATCTTCTACTGTTTCATTCTTCTTCCCAGCTGCTTGAGCAATTTCTGCTGATTCCCCAAGAAGAGGGGTGGAGGGAGTATTGCTGGACAGGCAGTTTATACAAATGCAACCATTTTAGTTGTGCTTTCACTGCTCACATTCCTGTGTTAGGAACGAGGGCGGTGTTTTAATTGAGATCCCAAAGTTCACACAGTGGGGTTTTCCGCTTTCTTATATGTTGTTATTTTCTAACCTGTCATTTCTGCTTCTAAAAAGGTTCAGGTAAGCAAAGGCAATAAAACCCTACTTCTTGGCACAGTCAAGTCTTAATTATCATCACTAGTGTTGGAGAGTAAGAAAACAATAAAAATGGATAATGAAAAGCAGAAAAATTTGCCTCAGGATCAGCCATCTACCTATGCTACTTGTGAGTGCAGGTTTGTTTCTTAAACCATCTCCCTGTTTGGTTAAAGATACTGGAAACATCTCCAAATCCTTTGGTTGCTGACAGTCCCAAGAAGATTGTAGGAAGTTAACTGGAGAGATGAGGGCACTGGGCCAGTTTCCAGCAAATAATGTTGAGCCCAGCTGTTCAACTGTTTGTGTCTCCCTAAAAAGCCACCAAACTGCTGTTCATCAGAAATTACACCTGATTATTTTAGAATTAACTGAAAGAGGGAGGTGACATTAGTTTTGCTAGCATAACAAGCAGACCGGAGTTTTTTTGAGTCCTTTGTACATGTGCACAGATTCTTCAAAAGCTTGATACAAAAGCCTAGTGTTGTGGTCGCCAACTGATCAAAAATACTCAGCACTGTACTCTGCCCTCAGTTAGTCAAAGGAAACTCCCTGGAGAAAAGAGTTCAGGAGTGCACAATACAGGAAGACTTGATGTAAAGGACAGTTTGGATTTGTGTAGGCTTTCTCTGCCTAGTGAAGTACCCTGTTGACATCCAAAGTAATTTTGGTACCTAAGAGACCTGTTCTCAAGAAGAGAACTTACAGGCTTTACAACTCTGAGGTCTCAACAGAACGTGGGGATATGGCTGTTCTAAGGCATGACCATCTGTAACATGAAGAAATAGATATATAAATATAACCTTTTATGCCAAAACAAATTCCCACAAAACCAACCCCCCCAAAAAAAACCCCACACCACCAAAAAGCTGACACAAGTAGGCAAAAAGTGGTTGATGATAGGAACTTTGGTTTTGGGATATTACTGCTTGGAAAATTGTGGTTGTGGCCTATTCAGGTTCTTTTTTCTCCATCTTCCCACTCCTCAAGAAAATGGCATGATTAAAGAAAGATGCTGGAACTTACATTGGACTCCATCAGATTTTGGCAATACTTCTAGAACATGTGACTTTTTCCCTACATTTCTTTTTCCAGAGTCACTACACTTTGTCTATCCATCTTTGAATGTGTATTCCTGACAGAGTTCCTTGGGCAATATTTCGTGTCACAGTTTAAAACCACTGAGGTCACCAAAATGGAATTCCTCCTTATGCCCAGTTTCTGTGATTAACTTCAAAATCCCCTTACACCATAAATGCAGTGCTGTTGGCAGACTAAGGTACAACCCAGTTGCCTCCAAAGTCCTTCAAAATATGTTTGCAAATTGTAGTGAAGGAAAATACATAGACAGATCTGTAGTGAAAGAGTAACATAGTCATACTTGACAGTGGGCTGTGAAATGTCAAATTGAGTTTTTGAAAAGGAGTAGGGGTTCATCGTATGTCTGAAAATATCACATGATCCTTTGAACGTCTTTTGACCTTAAGAAAACACTTGAGTTCCTCAGTGAGACTAGTAAAGCATTACTTTGTTATCTTCATGTACCAGATACAAAATCCATGTGACTTTGTACTCGTAGGTGGAGATAGATTGTGATCTTCCTCAGCAATAAATTCCCTGAGTTTTTCTTCTGGGTTGCACTTCTCTGCTTGTCACTGTGGGGACTAAAAACATGGGCATTGAAAATGGTATCACTGATTTTTATCATTGACATAAATAAGTACTCTGTCCAAGCGGCTTTTCGAGATGGTATTGATTTCTTTAACAAAACCTTGTTACTTTACTGGAGAGACAGTTATCTGCACTTCCATGGCTTCAGTCATTAGAAAGTGGTGTTTCAAGAGCAAAGCCACCTCTAACAATATCTGCTTGCATATATTGACAATTGCATAATGAAATGAAAGGCCCTGTGAATAGGCTTACATCTATTCTGGCACCCTCGATAGGATTCACGGGTTACTGTCTTAGTGATCTGTAGCTAAAAATACACTCAGAACTGGCTGACTGAGATGTAAATGAAAGGTTGCTGCAACATAGCTAAATTAGTCCAATTTAGTTTAGCATAAACTTAACAGTTTAACATAAACTAAGGAGAAGGCAGCGTGGCTTCCATTGGAGCAACTGGTTGTAGTGCCATAGGCAGAGTGCCCCATGTACCTCACTCCTGTGGGTCTGTGGAGTTGCACTGCCCTTCTCAGATCAAGAGGGCACAGCCTAGCAAGAAATGTCAAAATATCACCTCTGACAAGGTAAATGCAAATAAAAAGGTGGAATAGTGTTGTCATTTTTATTAGCAGGAGACAGCAACACCAACATTGCTTTCTGTCTGTAGCTTAGAGACACAAGGAGGAAACTAGTTATTGGTCGCTCCTGTGAATTACTAGGAGCTTGTTCTTTGCTGCTTATGGCTTTGGGTAGAGTAGCCTCATCTTTGGAAAGTATGTGTGCAACACAAATTCAGAAATCTTGAGTAAGTGTGTTACAAGACAGATGTGTTGTCAGGGCATCAGGAAATACCACAGCAGAATGTCAGATTCCTGGCAGTTCTCATCTGTGCAGCACGTGGTTACCTGTGAGGTGTCTTTTAGTTCAAGTTTATAGCTGTGTAGAAAGAGGCATAAACAGGCAGTGACTTCAATGGCTTAGTCTAGATCCTCAGTCAGGATCCTTCTCTAATGCTTTCAAAAATCAGGAAGACAATCTTTTGTGAATGTGTACGAATTAAGTGTAAAGGAAGTGTGAAAATGAAACAAATACATTTTCCTGGGCTTCTGCAATGTGATTTTGCAGAAAATGCAGAAATATTTTCCCAGTGAGTTAGCATTTGATGTACTTCTTTCTACATAATAAAATGCTTAAAAAAAATAGAAGCTTTAAATAATAAAAGAGGAAGACATTTCTACTGGGGATGAGCAGAGTAGTCTCTGATTTAACTAATGTAATTGTACATTCATTCTGGACCTTTGTCAACACACATTAAAAATACTTCATCGGTTTAACCCATTTACTTTTCTAAGAGAATCCTGGGAGATCATTGCTTCTAAATGAATTAAGAGACACAGCCAGTCTAGGAAAGAAACCTTTGAATGTTTAATTTTTGTGTTGCATAATGCAGTATGTGACACACGTGTTGTCTCAGGGGACATCTTCCCAAGCAGTAGCACACTGACGGTTGAAATGGAGAATGCTGTGTGTGCTTGTGTCATTTTCGTTGTAGGTGTTTGGACAGAGTCCTGCAAATACTACTACCTGTACGGGGTCTGCTCAGTGCAGAAAGTATTTATGGCATCTGGGCAATTCCTGAACACAAAGTAAGGCAAAGACTATAATTTTATTACTGCCAGAGTCTATTTTAAAACGCTTAAATAAATGTTTCATATGCTGGTAAAGCAAAATTCTTTTTATACCAAATGTTTTAGAGGAAATATATGCATTTGCATGAACTGGACATGTAAGGATTTTTTTCATTCCAATTAGGAATAATTTTACTAAAAAGCTTTGCGAAAGAAAAGAAAAGAAAAGAAAAGAAAAGAAAAGAAAAGAAAAGAAAAGAAAAGAAAAGAAAAGAAAAGAGAATTGTCAGGCAGTGTTCACAGCTTATAGTTTTTGGCCATTTTCAAAGGGCAGAAGTGGTGATCTGCATCATACTACACTTACAAAGCATGGAATAAGTGAGCCCAATTATCTTAGAATATAATTTCTCTTAGTTTCTTCATTTGGATGTTTTTCCTTACATAGCTGCACACAGTACAGAAAAAAGGTACAAGGTGTTTAGCTTAAGAGAGACTGGGAGATTTTCTGGATAATAAACAGGGTGTTTGATGCTTCTGTTGTGTAAGACCTACTTAAAGTGTGAAGAGAGTATGAGAGTATGAGAGTGCTGTGGGCACAACAATTTGCTGCACTTCTGCTTTAGTTATTCCCTTCAGGTACAAAGAGATACTATCCTGAGTCTATTTGGGGTGTGAAGGAGAAAAATTAAAGTGTAAACTGATGGATGATCCACCCAGCCATGCTGGGTAATTGTTGATGTCATTGGCAGGCAGTTCAGGAGGCATCACATTATGCTTGCTTCTACTTTAGTTGAACTATAAATAGAGAACTTGAGCCCTTATGAGTGAAAGACTCCACTGCCATTAAATAACAGGTTTGCAGCTTCCCTCTGCCGCACCTGTTTATCATAAGTGATGTGCTTGTCCTCATGGGTATCTGTACTTACTGCAGATCTCTCACCAAAAGCTGAAGGAGAGGGCTCTGTGGGTATTACATTGTCATTCTTACTGTTAATCCAGTGCTTTCTTCTTTTCTTCTTTTCTTCTCCCCCTCTTACAGCATTTAAAAATTCAAACTTTCGGCTCTCACTAGCCCTTTTCTACTGAAATCAGTGATTTTGTAGCTGGAAAAAGTAAAATTGCATCTGATCCTGAATTTTCTGAGGAAAAAAAAACGCAAAATAAACTAGCTACAGAAGTCAGAATGTATGACAGTGCCACTTCTGTTGTCCTGCAAAACATTTTTGAGACTCAGGGTTAGTACCCAGACACAGTGACCTGATTTTCTGTCATTCTTGATATTTTACTTCATTCGACTGCTTAAGTAGAATGGAGAGAGAATATAGTTTTCTGTTTGATTCTCCAGCACAACGCTGCTGACTTCAACATTGCATTTGATCAGTAGATGTGGGAGGAACATTCTCTGTCCCGTCCTTCACTTCCATCTTAATGTTTTCTTATATCCGTGGGTATAAAACTAGTTTTCAGTTCTTCCAAATAAAAATTGCATCAAAAAATACTTAGTTTGCATTAAAACTAATTTCATAAGACTTACCTTTTTAGATCTCAAAAAGGAAAAGGTGACATGAGTTCCCTAAGGTCAGTTACAAGTATTGAAGGGAAATTTTACCATATAGAGAGGGAGAGGATAATAGACAATGTCCTTAATTACTTAGTGCATTTGCATTGTTTGACCCATCCAGTCACATACAAACTTCACTTGTGTTGGGAGTTCAGGGCCTAAAGCTGGGCTCTGCTTAGTGTTAAATTTTCTCCACAATTACAATTATACCTTTACTACAAATGAGAATAATTTAATAACAGTTTACGCTTTCATTCTTTGTTGTTTTTCTTTTAAGTGGATGTACTTGGCTCCTGTAGAAATGAAAGACCAATGGAAATAGCTAATTGCAATATAGAGCTCTTTAAAAGCTTTCTCTGAAAATATCCAAGTAGCATGTGACTTTCTGAATCCTGTGGAATAATAGCTCAGGTTTTCCAGAGTGCGTGTAGTGGGAATTGAAGCGTATTCCACTGACTTATTTTCAGACTTTATAAAAAACTCAGCGTTAAAAAAATATGGATAAATGTTTTGTGAAGCTTCGCAGATCTCTGTGCTTGAGCTCAACCTTAAGTGGGGTCCAATGAAGGGTTTTATATATCAGTATTACTGTGCAGTCAAAGCAGGATGATTTTTCAGAGAAGTGATGTGATTTTTTAGTAATGGACTGAATATAGCTGATTTTAGCTGAATTTGGACCTAAAACTCAGATTGAATGAAATGAGATGCATCTTTGCAATCCTCCGCTAAAAAAAAGCCTCTGAAGTACATTACAGTCTATTGACAGAACGCTCTTCTTGCTCCTGGAATACAGCACCCCAATTAGAAGCATTTGGTTTAAAAATATTGGGTGTTTCA
The DNA here is from genome assembly GCA_013398155.1 of Pedionomus torquatus. NCBI lineage: Eukaryota > Metazoa > Chordata > Aves > Charadriiformes > Pedionomidae > Pedionomus > Pedionomus torquatus. The sequence goes on from VZRU01008032.1 coordinate 239,844, forward strand.
AATCTGCTGAATGAGAATAATTTGTGTTAAAAAGAATTAAATCTCTATCGAAACCTTACAGATGTTGCATGACAGTAATAAGCAGGACTTTTTATTTTGATAGCAGTTTAGATTTTCCTAAAATGCAGTTTTCAGGTTTTGTATCTATATTTGTATAAGAATAAAGTAAAGTTAAATCTGTGCAAGTTTTCTTTTTAGATTCTTTGCTAAATGTATGATGGAATTCTTTCAGATTAGATTGTTCTCTGGTGGTCTGTTCTGGAGAGTCCTCCTCCACATCACAAGAGTGGTCTTTCTCTGAAAGGCACAGATGCTACCTACTGCAAAAGTGTATTTATGCAACCAGATGGTTTTTGGATATTAGAATGATGCACAGCATACAACACAGAATTAGATTCTGGAATATGATCTCATGGCAATTGCATGACAATAAGTTATGTATAAATTATTATCATATACTTACAGAAGTCCAGACAGGACATTGTGCTCCTCTGCCCTTGTCAAGAAAATGAACATGATTTGCATAATGCTTCCAACTTCCATTTCATTGAATTGTGACTAGTGAAGCTGATGCATTTGATGTACCTCTGAACAAAGAAAAAATGAAAGCAAACAAGTTTTGAGAATATCTTTGTATCCTTCAATAAAAGACTATATTTCCACTAGTTTATATTATTGTGATGGGATATTTTAAGAGACTAAACTTGATTTTATAAATCAAACATCGTAGCAGTGGTCATGTAATACAAAACCTTTCCATATAATTTTCAACAATATAAATTATTAATTTGGATTTGTTTCATTGGGCTAAAATTAAGTTTGAGTCTCTTTACTACCTTTATTTATTAACGTCCACTAACATGAATGAATTTGTTTATGGTGTAAGGTCAAGGAGAGAGATCTGCACTGCAATGTATATTGGGTAGTTTTGGAGATGAAGAGCCTTTATTTTATTTTTCTTTTTTTCTTGTTTTCCACAAAGGCTTCATTCTTGATTAACTCACTGAAATTTCAGAATGTAATGTCAGATATAAACAAGTGAAGCCAGAAATCCTAGGAGGGATGAGAATGGAACAACAGAAAAAGAGATGGTAATTGTGGAAGCCCCAAAAGAAGTGGATGATAAGAAAGGCTGTGATTAGTTTGAGGCACTGCTATTGTATCATGACTGACAGCCTGAACCTGAAGAAAGTATGTAGGAATGATTTATTCACAGAAATATGCATAAGATTAAGGAGAAACCTGTGCCTTCTCCCATTAATTTGACCTTGTGTAACATCATGCTCCTTTAAAATGTTCAGCACTTAACAGCACTGTGTATTTCCTCCATGGTGGGATGACTGGCTGAGGACCAGTAGGCTTGGTTGGCATGTGCCCTGTTCTGCCTGCCAGAGGTGCCAGGGACAGAGCAGTCAGTAAGGGCAACCTTCTGGCTAAACAACAACAGCCCTTTGCTTAGAAGTAATAAAGATCTGTTCATTGTAAACAAAGGAAATTACTTAGGATGCCTTGAATATTTAAGTGTGGGGAGGTTCAAATGCTTCCCACAAGGAACTGGCTGAGCTAGTAGCTCTTCCCAGGAGGAGGTTCAGTTTTCTCACAGGACGTGTAAGCTGCCCCACGCTAGATTCATGGAACCTTTTGACAAGGAGTGCCAAGGGAGAAGATTTCTTGGTGTTCATAGTCTTGTGCATGTGCATATGATCCAGGGGTACCTGTACAGTGACTTGATGAACTGTGGGTGTAAGTAAGCTAGCTTCAGTATTGGTGACAGCAATATAGGATTTGAAATTGTGTGACCTGTCTTAGGAATGTGGACCCGCTTTTCTGAAGTGAAATTGTGACAGAACCACTAAACCAATTCTCTACATGACAGCATCTTTTAAAATCAGAGATGTGTTCACAAAACTGTGAAGGTCAAGTATGTTCCTTGCAAAGGCCCACCAGCACTAGTATCACAGTCAAAAATAACACTTGTGGATGCTCCTTAATCAGAGTATTACTGGCCCTGCCGAACACAGCAGATTCAGCAAACAGCACTGTGGGCTCAAGGGTCTTGGCTGTGATATAACTACCATGCCAGTTTGCCCAGAATTGAGATTAATTGTCAGCATTCTTCTACAGCACGGTTGCTTAAATCTTTTATTTGAGGTCTTAACTTATTTAATGTTGGATTCCTGTGAGACATTGCACTTGCATTATCATTTATTTAAGCGCTGCTTTATGTAGAGGACTGTCTACATTTCTGCTTTCTAGACAAACAGCAGCGTACATGCAAACACTTAATTCTGACATTCCTTTTTCCTGATGGGTTTTCTTTGCTGGCTTCCTATTCTTGTAGGATACATTGATACACTCTTGAAGTACAGATAGTTTGGCAGAGAGAAGCAAATTATCTCTCACTGTAGTACAGTAATCACTTGCTATTTTCACAATTATTTGTTAACTGTTTTACAGATATAACCTGAAGAGAGGGCTTCTTTCAGAGTGACTTAAAAAATACATGTGTGTCTGAAAGAAGTGAGTAATAAGGAGAGCAAAAAAGGACATTTCGGGACATGGTGATGTGAGTGAAATACAGTGCTATAACTCAGCTTATATGAATGTTATTTCCCCAGTACACACATTTGCTTAGTGAGGTGTTGCACTTTTACTGAAAATAACAAGGATTGTGGAAAGATTTGATGTCGTGCCATTTCTTTCTAAAGACTTTGAGGCAGTGTGATGTTCATGAATTTTAGGGGAAGTTATGATAGAACTATGGCAGTGACTGTTGAATTTGACAGATTGTCACACAAGGATGAAATCCAGCAGAAGGAAATTTAAGTTGTAGCTGCCATGTGGACTATGACAGCTGTAACTGCAGAGAGGGATGATCCAAATGGTTTGGCTTCAAACTCTTTAATTTTCCTGCTCAATTGTATCTATTCAGCCAATCTCAGATCATCTTTTCTGCTTACCTTGCACACTCAACTGTCACAGTAGTTTTGGAATGAATTTTACAGAGGGAGCAACATTCCCACTGCCAGAATATTCTACTGTTGTTCCAGAATAAGGAACATAGAGGAATCCCTAGAGAAAAGATCTGTTGTCCCCTTTATGGAAACTTTGAACTTGTTACAAGATTTACAAGATTTTAATGAAGATATATATTTTTTCAGGCTTTGTATCATAAATAAAGCAAGTATTTACATGCAAAATATCATGATGCTCTTGTTGGCAGATGTTCCTGGTTCAATTTTGCCTATATTCTCACAAAAAGTATTGAACAGGGAAGGAATCTATTAAGTGTGGAGAATGTAGTGGGCTGAGATGTTGCGTTGGAGTTGGAACACTGTGAAAAAATCAGTTTAACTTAAAGTTTACAAAGAGTCAGAATGCTTAAAGTCAATAACCATTTGACACTACAAATCACAGAACAGACACTAGTTCCTCTTTAAAATTAAATATATATCACCAAATTTCATATGTGTACAATTATAGGCAAAATATCCACCAGTCTATAATGAAAATAAACATGTCTAGCAGAGACTTGACAAAGCAACTATACTATAGGTAAAGTAAATTTTACCTAAATAGAGAATAGATTATTCCAGAAATCAAAATCCTGGGACATTATTTGGAAGTAATACAGAATACTGTGATCCAGTAACCCAATTAGAATTCATTAATGGTAGTAGAGATGCACGTTATATGATTGAGCACATAATTGAAATGAACAGTTCAGTGGACTTGAAACCTGATAAATCTTGGAACAATCTTGGATATATCTTGGAACAATCTGATAGAAAACAAGATTTTGCTTTCTTCCAGAATCATTCCATTCTTTTTAAAGGGTCAGCTGAAAGGACAGGAATAGTATGAAAGAGTGAACAGAACTTTTGCAGGAACTATATTCATATCTCTAATACCAAAAGAGATTGTCACAGAATTTTCAAAGGCACATTTCTGCCTGATTTTTATGCTATAGTGAAATGAAAATAATTATTCTAATTATATTTCTAATAATTATAAGGAATGGGCCAGATTCCTGCTACCAAACTATTTTTATACCTCTCCAAATGGAGCTCTTAAGTGGGTGGAAATTACCTCTGTAACTTAACAGATGTGAGTACATGCATCCCGCTATTAGAAACATTTAAAAGAAAGGTTGATGGAAAGCGCTCGTGCTAGCAGAGTTCACTGCAAATTTATTATTCCCAAACTTTTATTCCCCCGTGCCTCCTGGCCCTGGCTTCTAGAAAACAATGGAGAGAATTTGATGCTAATGAAAGGCTCATTTTACAGCACTGGAGACTAGAATTCTGTTCACACAGTGAACAGCTTTGGTGAGTATTTCACAATTCAGTCAACACACCTCTGTTTGTATTGTGAGTCTGTGTGGAATCTCTGTTCGCACCCCTGAAGTCCTTATTTAGCTTTTACTCAAAACCTCCTCAAAAAGGCAAAGATCAAAATCAGCTGAAATTCTTTTGTTTAATATTTTAATGAAAAATTCAGTGGTCCCTACTTCCACACACAGATTTTTGAGCATCCACTGTGGCATTGTCAACATTCACTAGCTTGATATTGCCAGCTCTTTTTTATCTAGGCTCTGAAACAGCTGCTAAGGGGCAGTGATTTCTGGCAAGTTGTGATGAGCTGGAATTAAAACTAAAGTCAACTCATCCTGTTTTCAATTCCACGTACATTCTCCTACACTCCAGCTCCCACATATGTACACATTCTTAAAGAAATCTCTGTTTGAAGTAGAAATAGTTTGCAGCAGCATGGAATATTTAGTCAAAGACAGTGGTCACTTAAACCACACATAAATGGGTCAAATTGCAGCTTGAGGTGCCTTCTCCTGACTCCAGCCCTTGTGCAGAGACATTCACGGTATGGATAGCTGCTGCTAGAGCTGTCTGCGCCAGTTCCTTGGCTCTCACTCCTGCAAAGCTGCCAGGTGCAGAAAGAAGTACATGGTGTAACTCTGACCTTGTCTATGTAGCAGTGAGCCAGAGGGTTTCCTTTTAAGTCACTGTCTGCACAGACAGGGAATGAGAAGGGCATGTTAGAGTATAGGTTTGCATATGTTTGTATGTGGGGTAGACCTTGGTGTACCTAGTTGGAATCTCACCAAAAAATAGCTGTGAGACATGATCTCTTCACAGTGGAGTCTAGGGTGCAGCTGAGGTCATCAAGGCTCCTGTCCGTCCCCATTTGAAGCTGATCAGAATATGAGAGAACAGAAAATAACACACAATTGTCATCAGCATTTTTCCTATCTTTGTAAACTGGCAACTCAAAATGCAGCAATGTTGGCCAGCACTGCTGTTATTCCCTATTGGAAAATAACCTTATGTTGCCAAAATATTCATGGGTCAGTGAAGGCGAAAGGAGTTTCTAACAATTCTTTCTCCCCTTCCCTATCAGCTATACAGAAGTGTGCATCCAACTGCCCCAAATGGGACTACTCCCCTTTAGACATTTTGGATGGTAATGGCAGTGGGGCATTACTAAAGAATAATTACAATACTTTAGAAGTATTGCATCCAGTCCTGGCTTCAAGCTTACAGTTTCTGTTGGCGCTCTGCTCTGCTGAACTCATCATCCTTCTGAGAAGCAGTTTCCTGATCTGTTGATGAGGATTATAAAGCTTTCTCTTCCTCACAGACAGGAACAAATTAATTTCTGGAAGTTTTGATATCCAGTGATGAGAGAGATTCACTAATGTTGCTGCAAATGGAAATTTGTATTTGAACTTGTAACATATTCATTGGTTTGTCTTTAGACTTACAGTGAAGTGGCAATCCAAGTAAATTTTCTTCTATGAAAGATGAGTAGAACCTGAAGGCATTTTCTCAGAGGAGCTGGTGTTACATACAGTCTTGAAAGACAGAGTTCTAGAAATCCAGACATTCTTTGTAGATGCTACTGGGGCTGTTGTTCTCAAATAGATTTTCCAGAGTGATCAAATAGGAGATTAAAAGTAATGTAGCTGAGAATAGTCCTGTGATTCCAACTAATTTAAACGGGACATGGGTATGATGTAGACCTTGGTACAGCTAGTAGAGGTAATTGCAGTGAACTGGGTATACTGCCTGGGGACTCAGGTGATTTTGAAATTCACACTGAGTTGATGCTGTGCTTGCAGGGCTAACAGCACTGGTTCAAAGTCAGGGGAAAAGCCTCTATGTAGGCTGCAGTCACCATAGTTTTTCTAGTTTGGATGCTGAAAGATGAGAGGACCTTCCAGTGGTGTCAACTTCCACTGAAAACATTAATGTTTAATTTTAGGTTTTTTTTTTAACTTTAGAAGTGAACTCGGGGTTGCTACTTCTGCATTTTAAGTCTCCAGTGAACTAGGTCTTGAGGTTTTGATTCAGTCCTTATTCATGTCTGATTCAGACAGACTCCCACAGAATTCAGTGAGAAAAAATGAGTGATAATCCATCATAAAAATTACTCAGGATACAATGTGTCTGTGCACCACAGTTAAAGATGTGTTCTGTTAAAGCCAAACTATGCAAATCCATGTAACTCTTGAGACACTTTGAAACAATTTGAAGATATTTTAGTGAATGCTGACCACTCAGCTAACATTACTTTTATTCCTCACACACTGGGGCGTGAAACTCAGATGGAAGACAGGTAGTGTTGGGCTTTGGAGGTCAAAAAGAAAATAAAATCCTATATTCTGTCTGTTACAGCAAATGGCTATGAAAGAAAGGGAAAATTCACTACAATGCTATGATCATGCCGATCATAAGCTATCTGCAACCTTTATGCAGTTCCTTCTATTCTGACGAGAACAGGAGAGGGGTTTGGATACATATTTCTCTCCTTACATGGCGCTTCTCTGCTTATTATCTGTTTCCCTTTCTGGTGGCAATATAGTATTATGTTGCAGTGGATCATGACCTTGAAGAGAAGGAGTAAAATAAGCTGGCTCCTGCCTGAAATTATGGGCTTGTAGCATTCTCTCCCACACATTCTGTCTGTTCTATTTATTTCTTCTTTCAGGATTTATGCTTATTAGTGCTGAGTCCTCCTGTTGCTGTTTTCAGCTCCAGCTGCTCCCATCTGTGCATAGTGATGCTATTCTGTGCAATGCTACTTCTCCTGCGACAGCAAATTTTATTGTAATTAAATTGCCAGGTGAGAAATACACAAGAGTGAAGGACTTGAAGCAGACAAGCAGGCAGATCCTAAGTGTTCCAAAAAACCAAAAGCTCTTAGAAAGTGCCTTTTTTTTACAGCAAACACTGACAGAAAACTGACAAATACTTGACAAGAGCATTTTCATAGACCACCTGGAGGTGCCTGTGAGCCACTGATGGCCTACAAAGGATTTGGGTAATTGTACTGAGTGTTTATTGATTACTACAGATGAGGAAGAATATTAAGTTAGAGTCTGGGTGAATTTTATTTATTTCAGATAGAGCACACAGTTTTAAAAAAAATGTAGGGGGCATTCTTCATATATATTAACCTTGATTCAATTAAAGCATTTCATATTTTTGATATTTAAGTTAGAGTTAATTTAATAACAGGGCTTGGAATATAATTTGAGATCAAAGATGCAGAGTATTTGAATCTTTTATCATTCCTTTCAATCTCTTCAAGTCCACGTGAATGCTTTAGCATTCTTTTATGTCTAGGTTAAAGCATATGCAGACATTTCCAAGGTTTTACTGGAAACAATTACTTGTTTCCATAACGAAGTGTAAAAAATGTGCTACAGTGGCCTGAAAGTAGATGAGAGACCATAATATTCCTTCTTAAAAATAATAAACACACTGAATCATTAAGAAAGCCTATGTAAGCTCATAAAGTTGAGATTAAACAAGAAAACTGCTGACTGAATCACAGTGGCAAGTACTTCTCTCCAGAGGAAGGAATATTTTAGAAGGCGTGGTTTTTCCTCCTTATAGGGCTATTGCCTCTGTGTTGCTACTTATGCCGAGGCCCTTCTGACAGCATTCAGTTCCTTCTTTGCAGTAGAAAAGAAGCCATTATATTTTATGGAATCTAAGGGCTCATAGACATTATCAGTCTTTACCTGCATGGCTGATAAAGTGTAAGTATCCGGATTTCTTCCCATATGAAAAGGAATTTAATTCATATTTACCTATGTCAAAAAAAATTCTCAGTGTGGTGGTCACATGGAAATCTCCTCAGGTACAAAGACAGCAGCCTGTTTAGCAGATTTATGTATGATGTATAGCATTAACTGCAGCTGGTGTTCAGTAAGGAACATAAAGTTACAAGCAGGATTATCAGTAATTACCTGTGTAACTGCAGAAGAGTCAGGAAAAGCTCTGCTGTGGTCAAGGTGGTGTTCACAGGCAAGATAGTTGATCTGCCTGAAACTTTTATGTTGCAGTTTTGTCTTTTAACTTCTTCAATTTGCAGCTGATGTTTTAGTGAGGAAGAATGCAAGTGTCACAGCACTTGGTGAGGAAAAGGTGGCATGAGGCAAACAGCTGTTAAAAATATTTTCATAGGGATTATGTCAGTAGATTTAACCTGTCAGGCAAGACTCAGGCTCTGAATGAAAGCTTGAGGGCACCCAAGCCAAAAACCTTGTTATTATTTTATGCTTAACATTTACTATCTTCTGCAACCAACTACTCACCATCCTAAAAAAATTTAAGCTTCTTAGAGCAGGAATTGTGATCCCAGATCCAACCTGGATCCAAGCATTTTGTGTATCCTGAGTGTTAATTCCACCACACAGAGTTTTCTTAATAGTACCATGTCAGGACATGGGAGCAGGGTTGTGCAGAGCCTTGTGTTTGTTTCTCCTTGGGACTCAGAAGAGCATGAAGGCAGCTAGAGGAAGCTCTGTGAGAGGAAGCTCTCACTCTCTCTCTTAAGGCCAGAAAGGATGCAAATCCAGGTTTAAAAGCTATCAGTCTCCATACTTCCTGTTCTCAGCCAGAGGTTCAGCTCAGGTTTAAGGTTTCTGCCTGTGGCATGAGAATTTTCTCTTAAAAAATGAGAAAAAACATACTAGTCAACAGTAGATATTGTGCCAAAAGGTAGAAGAGACTCCAGTGGACACATCAGTGGGTGCTGAAAAAAGGCCCAGAAAATTACCTGTCTCATCTGCTGATCTGGAAGTATGAAAGCATACCAAGAGAAAAAAAAAAACACAAGCCCAAACAACAGAAAATTTCTTGTGCTATCCAGTCTTATTTCAGTTCTTGTTTATACTTGATTTTGCCACAAAAAGCCTCTCTGTTCTGGGTTCCCAAGAGGAGGGAAGTTCTGGCAGTTATATTTTGCTTTAGGAACTGAAAGACATCAAAGGTCTCAGAGACATGTCTGGATATATGTCTCAAATCAAGAATCACAGAGTTCTGTGATTCTGTGACACCTTGATTTGAGACTTACATCCCCTGGGCACCTCCAGTCTCCTGCTGAGCCCCAAAGGCAATTAGAAGCTGCTCTCCCTTGTCAGAGCCTTTGGGGATGGGAAGAAAGATCCTTATTGACATTGTTCTCTTGAAACAAAAGGGAGCGCATTTAAAACAAATACTTTTTTATATTGCTAAACTCCCCCAACTGCCTTCAGAACTTGCGCAATACAGGCATCTATGATTTGGCAGAGATGATTTTTTAAGAATTGACTTCACAAATTGGTTTTGTTCTGCTCTTTCTATGGGCTGAGCAGTATGAATGCCTCAATGACACAGAAGAAAACACGCCTTCAGCCAAATTCTTCTCTCACCGCCCAGCAAGCCCACTCAAACCAACTTAGTAGCAGCAGCAGAACTGAGAATAAATGTTTTAACTCCACAGATCCCTGAGGTATAGGTACTGTTGACAGGATTAGGGAGACAGAAAGTGGCTCACTGATGTAGGCGTGGAGGGGGCAAGCACCAGACTGCATCTTGCTACACTTCAAAAATTTGTGTGTTGCAATGCAAACAAAACCTGAATTAGTAGGTTCCCCAGCAGTTTACTACCATATCACACAACCATAGGCAAAGCTAGTCTGCCGGTCTGTTTTGTAAATAAGGTAAATGAAAACATCATGAGATCCATTATTCAAGATATCCTGCAATCTAAGTAACTGGGGCACAGTAAGTGTGTCGTAATGCCACCTCTAAGACCTAGGCAGTAGGAAGTAGCTCAGTCTTTCTGCTTGATTTCTTTGGGTGAGCTGGAATGCGAATAAATGATCTATTTATCTGTGAATGTAGAAAACATATTGAATGTCACATTTTTACTGATAAAGTAACTGGAAGGGGGAATGTAGGCATTGCATCTTCCAGTTACTCATCCTTGTTATAATGAGAGGAAAAAATGGCTAGATTTAGACTCCTCAGCATTCGAAAAGATCATTATGCGTGGTATGTAATCTTCCCATTCCATATTGAGTGATTTTCCCTTCTACCTAACTTTGTCTAATGAGGCTCTGAGGAATTTAGATCAGTTGGTCACCCTATACCAATCTTGTATAAGCTTGATTTTTGTTGCTTTGAAAATTCAAGTACAGGAGTTGGAGCTAAAGTCCAGTGATTGTCTGAATGTCATTGACATACCAGAGAAGATACTGTGTGCATACAGTGTGGGGTAAACCCCGTATGGTGATGACAAACTGACTCTGATCTCAGGGAAAACCTATGTCACAACAACTGAAGCCAGGCCTTAGGCTACAGGGGGAGAAGTATAGAAGTTCTTTCTTTTGCTATTCATCTTAATTATATGTTTGGAGGTCACAGAAGCATCTTACTGGGTAAAGAAACTACGCCCTGTTAAAGCATCTTTATTAAAGCAGCAGCTGACAATGTTGCTGAATTTGACTTGTGTATTTGTTTTGCTTCTTGTTCTGTGTGCTGTGGTAGAAACCACCAATGTGTTTCATTATTGCCTGTAGAAAAACAATGATTAACTCTAAGCTGCTTTGACTTCTTGCTACAATATAGATGGAGAAAGATATGAGTTTATGCGTGGGTTTTTTTGTGTATAAGAGTCAAGGGAGAAATCTGACCCAAAAGTGTGAGCTACAGAAAATGAGAATAATTAAGAACATGTAATTTTAGATATTTTATATGTTTATCAATAGAAAACTGGCCAGTTTCTTTACATTTTATCATTATATGCTGTCCCCTGCGGTGTCTGGGCACAGCACACATAAGAATAATCTGTAGCACATAAGGATAGACAGCCATGGTACATTGCTCACTGCTAAACTAAACTACACGAGACAGGAAAGACAGGAGAGGTATTTAACAACAACAACAAAACCCATGGCTTTTACATTCCTAAAGCCTCTTTTCAGAGTCAGTGAACATAAACTTCATCCTTGGACCTGTGAGTTAACCCCAGCTCTGGTGGACCATGTGAACCAAACAGCGTGACTTGCCATTTGTGCAAAGGCCACCCAATTTTTTCTATCAAAAATTGGGTATTAGAGTATTAATATGGGAAAGTAGCTCCCTCTAGTGACAAGAAACATTCATAATTTCAATCTATCCAATGCAAATGCAGTTCAATAAAAAAAAGCTTTAAAGTTGTCACATTAATTACACAAATGTACATACAGCTCACTCAGAGATATGTTGGCATGCGTGGCTACTCTCATGAGTTTGCTTGCATGACTTTCTGAACTGGAATCCAAGAGGTCACACTCTTCCTTGTTAATTAAGAGAGTACTACAGTGTTTATCAAATTTTAAAAATTACTTAAAATGGAATCTTAATTGTATTAACACTAGAAAAACATCTTTAATGCTTTTTATACTTTTTATATTCCTGTGTTTTCATGAGCTTATTTGTCTAGTTTTACTTGCTCATACTACAGAAGTAACCAGTAATGTTTTGCTAGTTTGCTCACTCAGTGTATTACTGAGGTTAAAATTGGCTGTCATTACCATTCCGCCTTTTCTGTGGAACACAGAGCTTAATGTGTACTTTTAGGAGAACCATAAAACCTTTGAGGACTTCATGCTGAAAAAATTAAAAACACAATAATAATTTGCACAATAAATTTCACCCTTGAACATTTTAAGCTCAAGTCAATACCACTTGTAAGGAACGTATACATTTATATGTTAAACTTTTTGAGTTTATTGTAGCTTTTTTTGTTTCTATTTGCTTGTGGTTTTCTGCTCAAAAATTTTGGAGCTCTGTAGAAATTACATTCTCTCTACATTAAATTTTAAATTTCTTTCACATAAATGGGTTTAAATTATATGATTTTTTGAGAAATACTTGTATAGCCTTTCTCTGTAATGAAGATGATACTTTTTGTCTTGTTTTTATTGCCAGCATAACAAGAAAAAAGGCTGCTGGTGATACACGACAAAAACTGTTCTGCTGTCAGGCCTTTCCACTGTGTCCTGTGATGAATGCTGGTGGTGTTCTATTGGGAAAAAGTGGCTGTCTGAAACCCACAGGAGCTGATCAGTACTTAGCCTAGTTTCTTTCAATTCAAAGCAGTTTTTTCATACTGTGTATATTTATTAGCAGTCCTTTAAAATATCGTTAGTCTTTGCTGTGATTGCTGCTTTACTTCTGTGGTGTGTAAGTTGATTATTCGCTGTTAAACAGCAGGGAAAATCTGCAGGAAAAACATGAGCAAGCACCCATTCTGGAAAATACGCAGAGGAAATACTTAAATTGAGAGGACACTGAGAAAGAAGGCATTTTACCTCATACTGTGCCAAAATGTCATTTTTATTTCATCATATAAAGCCAAACATAGGACAAGAAGTATGTGGTAAAATCACTCAAACCTCTTGACATTAGCCACACTGATAACTAGGGCTAATAACAGAGGAAGCACTTAAATAATTCCATTGAATTGAATAGGATGAAAATTAACAGTGATTGTACTTCAGTCTGTAAATGGGTATACCTGATTCATTACACTAATATGATTTGTTGAGCAATAAGAGGAAAAATTTAGTTGCTGTGCCAATCTAATGAATGTATTAGTTAATTAGTACTGAACTAAATTGGAGAGAGGGAGTGCCTATGGCTCTACTGATGTCACTGTAACCATTTCTCCAGCCAACTTTTAATAATCCATTACATGTGCTACTTTGTACACTGCTGCTGAGAGAGGGGGGTTCTGTATTTTCCCATCAACAGCTTGCACAGTGCAATGTGACAATGGCTTTTATTCACATCGCTTTATTTGTGTGGAAATAGCAATGTGTTTAGGCCAACCAGTTGATCTAAGCAGCTTTTTAAGCTTTATTGCTACTTGTCATTTTTCAAAGTCATTCCTACCCTTCAGCCCTTTGAAGTAAAGCTTCTTTACTGAGTATACATCTAGGCTTTGTGGCATTTGCATGACTTCACAGACAGTTGTTCCATTTCTCTTGGCTCTGTCACGTGAGAAAGAGTTTTTTAAGCAGAGAGATTAAGCTGCACTGAGGATGTCAGATGACCATGGTCAGTTGGAAGTCTGCACTTGGAAAATTAACATGTCTCAATTAGGAATGTTTTGTTAATGTGACTGTCAGCAGTGTTTGATTTCCAAAGTAGTTACCAGCTGCAGACCTCAGTTGTGACGGCAAGATTTCATTTACAAAAAAGCTATCTCTAGCAAAGACATGCACCTAACTCTCACTCTTCCATTACTCAGCCTCGTCTGTTCAGCCCAATTCTGCCATTTAATCATGAAAATTAATGTGACCTCCACTGCAGCCGGTGGTGGCTTCTGTCGTCCCTGTGAAGGAGGGATTTAGAGCAGAACTTGGCGTTTTTAGCACAGGGCATGTGAGCAAGATCTGCCTTGGTTTTTGAGTCATATCTATTTATTCTTTTGTGTATATGCCATTATCTAACACACTTCTGGTGCCAGACTTTCTGCTCAAAGCAGCTGAGTCAGAACTCAGAGACATTAGGGTTGAAAAGTTGTATCAGCAGTATAAACTTACAGGTAATTAAGAGAGATGAAAAAAACAGAAAAGGAAGTTGGAAAATGAGTCCATCCATATTCTGTGCCAGGGTCCTGGCAATGCGTAAAGAGGAGGACAAACATTGCAATAACCTGATGCTCACCAGCTACCAAACTAGGAAAGAAATCAAAATAAATCAAAAAATGGCCTGTTGTTCATCTCCTCACACCTCAGCCACAGCCTGTATCCCTTTTCCCTGTGCTGGAAAAGAGGTATCTCTGCAGCATCAAAGCTTGTAGACAAGTAGTAGATTAATAGCAAATTCAGAGTAGTTCAAGGTTACAATTCACAAAGGAAAATCCTTCAGTATTATTATTATTAACCTGCTCTAGGTGGACCTGCTTTGGCAGGGGGGTTGGACTAGATGATGTCCAGAGGTCCCTTCCAACCCCATCGTTCTGTGATTCCTGATGACAACTTGCCAAATGCTTCCCTCCATCCTTACTTTTTGCCTCTTTTTTACTTTCTAAGTAAACTCAGTTAAAGTAAGGAGTATGTATTTCCTTATTTTAGAAAATCTTACTGCCTCTTCCACATTCTGTTATAATTAGTTTAAGACTATCTCAAACTCTTTCCTGGGAGGAAACCTTTCTTTGGCTTCAGGCAACTTGGCTCTACTTCCCTGAAATCTTTTAACAGCATTATATCTCTTGACAGGATACAGGTTTCTAATTGATTGCTTCATGCATTAGTATTGCAAGATAGCAAGTCTAAAAGCCATTTTCTGGCATTAGTGCATACACTGAGAAGCTTTTTACAAAGATTGGGTTCCTTGATTCCAGTTGCTGAACTTTGGCTACAAAAGTTGTTTTGATGTTCTCACTCTGCTTTTAGGGACATTATCCTATATTTGAGAAGATAAAAATAGAACAAAACTGCTCAGTATTGTCAAGAAAAACTAAACTCAATATATCATGACTGAACAAAGCAGAAGTAAAATAGGCTTAAATCTCACTAACCCTCACATGATCTCCAGCTTTTTGGCAGAGAGGTGACTGTATGTAATGAAGATTAACGTCTCTGATTGCTCTGTTTTAACCTTTGCTTAGAAATGTGCTGGGCTTTATTCTCAGAATATTCTCAAATCAACCTTGCTGTCTTAAGTCAGTGGAATTTTACACAAGTAAATGAGAAGAGAGCTATGAACCGTGCATCTCTGAACCAGTTACAAAAAGCAACAAGTAATGTGCATATGAGGAGAATGAAAAGTAAAATTCTTAAATAATATCTAAAGAGAAGTTATAAAGCTTTGATTTTCTTCCTTTTGTCGTACCAGAACCCCTCTCACACACAGTGAATTCTTTTCTAATTCTGTCTGAACTATCACATTTGAAATCCCAACCAAATACTGATGTTCAGACAGATCCGAGAATATGAGTAATGAAAATTCATTCATGTTGCCCCATTGTAGAACAGTTAGCATACTTTGAGCACTAGTTTTCTGCTTTAGTCAGTTCTGGGGCTTTGTAAATTAGTTATATTTTAGGAGAGGACCACAAATAGTGTTTTCATCTGCTGTGGCCTTGTCATTAGTAGGGGCGAAGTTTCGTGCTTGTTAGGATGCTGTGAGATCTCTTCTGGATTCAGCAGAAAAGTGTGACTTGTCAGAAGCGAGAGCAAGTGTTAAAAGGTTATCATTCAGTGAGCAGAGCCTGAGACGTTTACTTTCCATGGCAGTTTACTTTTATTCTTTACAGAAACTGTGACTTTAGTCACCCACTATCCATGTTGTCTGTGTCTATGTTTTCCTTGGTAGCAGCACCTACATGTGCACATGACAGCTCCGCTGTTTGTTGGTTTTGTTCTGAGTGGCATTCACTGTCTTTGCCATCCCGAGCCTTGTATTCCCTCTGAAGCCAATGCTATTACAAGACAGTGAGAATGGAGTACCCTGTGCTGGAGACTGCTGCTTGAGCTGCTGTGACTGTTCTGCACCTTGTTTTTGCGTTCCTGAACACTGGGGGACACTACTTGCTCACCTCTTTCTAGCTGCACTATTGAGCACAGAAGGCACATTGTTTCTCTTAAACTCAGGGACCCGAATTCATGGTTATTCCTCCAGATGGTCCACAACTTCTAAAATTGGATTCAAATGAGGCAAAATTCTGCACAGTAGGAGTTTTGTTTATTCTTATTAATAAGATGAATGGGTGAAAGATCAGATTAAATAATGTTGCAGTGGTATTGATGAGAAGCTAGGACTTACTTTCCAGTTGGAAACACTATTGGATAACTGAATTTAACAGCTGGCTACCTAGACTAGATATGCGGATGTGAGAGTAAGCTGCATTTGTCACCTGTATGTATGCAGTTAGCCAGCGGTACCATACAACTTGTACTTAATGTATAAGGCACAAGGGCAGGAGACTTTCTACTTTAGGTCATTGATGTTTTCAAACCAGACTATGCAACTGGAGATAGCCATCCTGTTTCTTTCAAAGGGCCTTAAGGTTCTATAGTGAAGTGCAGAGCAACTGTGAAATGCAAAAGAGAGGAAAAGATAAGGTTTTGTTTTGGTACGTTAATAGGATTTAAATTACTAACCAAATGCATTGGAACCAGTTATGTCCAAAACCTCTTATCTTTTATGTGTAGATTTGGCTCTTCTTTTCCCCTCAGCTCATTTAAACCACTCATGCCACCACCAATGGTTTTCTATAGCTGAATTGTGTATCCACAGTACACAAATAGCCAAAACCAAAGTTGCGGGAAAGGAAGTTACCTATGTCTATATAGAAGAGTGTAAATCCCACTGGATGATGAATCTACCTAATCTGTAGCAGATTATGGCTTAATTTTATAAGGAAAAAAAAAAAAAAAAGAGGACATTTTACTCACGCTTACATAGGCTACATAAAAGCAACGCATGACTGTCAGAAAGCAATGGGCAACGGGGACTTCACCCTGCAAGAAGTGGATAGCAAATATACAGTCTCTACTCTCTCCCTTGTAAGGCCTGACTGGAAGACAAAAGATACTCAAGAAACTGTAAGTTAAACTGCGTACACCTAGGACTGCAGCTGCTGTCATGTTACCAAAGCTGTAGCCCCGTGTGTCTCTGTGGTTACTGAAGATCCTAGACTTGAGGATTTGGGAAGGTTCCTTTGTTTCAGGTCCTATGTTATTTTTTACTAGATTTTACTATTTTTTACTCCTGACAGCATATAATTTTTATTCAAACAGAAACTGAAAAATATGGGAGACATTTTTCAGTTGTACTTTTCTGAGTGGAATTACTGTGTTAGTGAATGGGAATATTTGTGCTAAGGAGCACACGAAAAACAAATAAAGGACTTGAGGAGGCCTAATACTAGCTTTTCTCTTAGATACAAGAAGTGTATGTGTTGAGCTGCTTTTAAGAGATGTGTTTTACTAAGCGTTATGATAATTTGACTTTTGCAAATATTTGTATTCCAAGTGGGTAGAAGCTCTGGAAATCAGCTATATCTTAATGTCCGATTGCTTACAAAACAGATAAGAAAAAAAATGAGACAGTATGGGAAAATCAGTGGGGACAAAATTAAGTAGTAGTAAAAATCTCCCCCTGGATTACCCTTACACTAATACAAGCCCTACTCACTGTGTTTATGGTGAATTAGGGAGAGATTATGCAATTTGCTTCCATACAGCTTGTGAACAGATGAAGAAAAGAAAAAAATATCCATTATAATTACTTCAGTGTTTCTTATCCACCATATAAGGATTGAAAGTTTATTCTTGAGTTTGGAGAATGCCCTTTTTTAAAGGCAGTTGGTTGTTTTCTTACTAGGAACACAGTAAATAAGTGCAGCATCTTTCTTTCAGTTTTTCTTAGTATGTTTGGGAAAATTTAATTTTTCTGATTTATGTTTTTCTGGGTAGTGAGATGGAAGAGTACAGGCTGTGTAGCATGACTGTGCAGCAGTTTGCTCACAATGTGCAAATCTTAAGGCAGCAGCTATCAGGGGAATAGTGTGAATTTCTCATTGATGTCAATCCTTTACGCATGTACATCATGCTGACGCATATGCCTTTCATTAAATAGACAAAATGGATCATTACTCTCCTAGCAGTTGAAGAGTTTTCTTTAAGCCCTGAAGTTGAGGATGGTTGGTTGTTCATTTTCACTCCTTTTGTCGTTTTAGCTGTAACTTGTTCTGCATCTTCCAGTTGTTTTGGGAAAACATCTGCCATTTTCTTTGACTTTGAAAAGCCACTAGCTTTTATTCTTTCAGATTATGATATAATTAATATTGGAATTTGTCTTAGTTCTTTTGTTTCTTTTTTGCTACGGAATGTCTTATTTCTGTTAAATGTCTTCATAATGTTTGTAAGGGCCAATATTGTCTGCTTGTGACTACATTACTGCACCTGTATTAAGTACCTGACACACCACAGTAAGTTGCTGCTCTGATCATACAAACAAGGCAAATCTTTCAACAGCATTGTAGTAAACTTAGCCTTTTTTCATATCATCAGACTTGTTTTAGGGTAGCACAAGCTTGTTATCGGTGAAATAAATGTGCTTTTGTGATCTGTAAAGCTTGTGAAATTACAATAATGTAAATGTGTTTTGGCTACTCTGAAAATTCTATTTCTTCCCATTGTAGGCAGGGAAAGAAGGAGGACATGGGATAATCTTACCTCAAAAATCCTAGCTGGAAAAAAACTTGCAGTTATTGGATGATGTAAAGGACCAACAGTTTTTGTTCTGACCCTCATATTCTTTCCTGTTTTGTTTGGAAAACAAAGACAAATAATTGCTCTCAGGGAAAGTTTCTGATTTTGGAGTTAATTTGCTGTTTTGAAATAGCAAAAATCCAATTGAATCAACTGTTTTTGAGACATCTGCATAGAGCCAAAAGTTCAAATCTTTTGCACACTTTCTTGATAACATTTTCATTGCAGGTAAAGTGGGAGAATTTCCTTGTGCCTTTGGACAGAATCTCTGTACATGTAGATTGTATGAAAAGGTATCTCTTTAACTGCCTCATTTTTCCTGGCAACCCATTTATTCTAACTGCCTGTTAAATCTTACTCTTATTTTAGGCTGTCTTTCTCTGGCTGCACGGCATTTATTCTGTACAAATGAAAATCATAACCTTCCCTATTATTATTATTCTCTTCTAGAAGGATAATTACTGATTCAGATCTTTTCAAGAATGGTATTAAAAAAAAAGCCGCTTTGACCTGTTGTTGCTAGGGAGGGACAGCTTTTCCAGGGCGCTGTGTGTGTGTATAAACACTTGACAGTATGAACTTTGGGGTGGTCAGTATATTCAAAGCCATTTATCAAAAAAGAGAAGATAACAACTCTAAAATTATACAAGAATTTCAAATGTGCCTGTGATTTTTTTTAGGATATATTTTGCCTGTATAAGAACAAAAAACCTGAAACTCTGTCTCCTCCGATGTCTTTTTCCCAGTAGATGCTTTGCAGCACAGTACACTCCTATGAACAATATTGAGGAATTACATTACTGACAAACTCTCTTATATGGTGGCACAGAATGAGCCCTAATTATCTCTTGCCTCTCCTGTGGTAAGAGACACGCCATCTTATCTTACTATCTTTGACCTGCTGATACATCCCTTGTACCAATACTATGTGTGAATGGCCTATATTTTTGCACGCTTCTCAGCACTAAGTTGAAAGGGAAATAACAGATAAAAGAATGCCAGTCAATTTGGGTTGGAAAAGACCCTTCATCACCCCATCAGATGCTATCAGCATCTACTTCAGGACTGCTTCGCTCTTTTATGAACACGTTTACTGTGAATTTTTACATCAGAAAGAAACCTGTAATTCTTAGGACTGTAATTATGTTGAGTAATCTATGGGCAGCATAAACTCCAGTGGTGGGACTTGAGATACTGTCATCCATTAATTGTGTACTTCATTAGATAGTTCTGCCAAGGAATGAACCAGACATTTTATGTCACTGGCTGAATGCTAAATTTATACTCCATTTTCCTGCAGATAGGCCAGAATGTAGTTGTATCTTGCCATGGTGTAATTTGGAAATAACTCTATGTATTCATTCTGGGTATGCGCTTAAAGTAGACTCTAACCATGAGTTTGTGCTTGATTCTGAGAAGGCTTCTCAGAAGGCTCTAGAAGTTATTGAGGTATTGCTGAAAATTTAATTTAATGCTGAGTGCTTTTGAGATGTTCACTCTGACTAAAGAACCCAGCATTAGTCCCAACTTACAGAGCTACAACACTGTGTGTGAACTGTGTTCTTTAATAACAGAATTGTTTTTGTGAAGAAAAAAGGTAGTATATGAAATAAAACAGATACCTGTGTGTATTGTGTAATATTATATTCTTCTTGTGTCCTGCAGATTTCTTACCTCATAAATTTGAAAACAATACTGATACACCCTAAAACAATTTTAGCCACCGTTCTGTGTTTCCATCTCTTCCTTTTCACATAGATAACTTCTCTGCTAAAACACCTCTTGGTGTGCATTGAAGAGCACAAAATCTTTTTGGCAGGCATTTAAGCAANGCTTGGTGTGCATTGAAGAAAATCTTCACAAAAGATTTTTGATTTTTTTGGCTGCACAAAATCTTTTTGGCAGGCATTTAAGCAAGCATTCAAATGCCTGTACCCAACCACACATACACACTGGGACAGATCATTTGCTGATTTGAATCTTTGCAGTTCCGCTGACTCCTGTGGATCTTTGCAAGTTGGTCTGACAGTTCCTAACTTTAGTTTAAATAAAGCTAGCACACTTTCTTTTAAGTAAAAGTCTGTCACTTGGTATGCCTTCCCTGTACTGATGAAAGAGCTAAGGAGCATTACTTTAGCAACCTGTTCTATTCTTTGTTCAACACTTCTGTAACCTAGGAATTTCCTTAGATTTTTTTGTGCTAAATGAAACATAGTTCTTCCTTTTGATTGAAAATATGTTTTTTTCTGTGTTAGAGCCCCTTCTGAAATTCTGTTAAAAAGCTGGTCATCAGTTGTTTGGTTTTTTTTAAAAAAAAAGATGCAAGATGTTAGTAAAAAATAGAGAATAGCTGTTCAGAAAACCTGTTTCTAAAGTTCACTCTAACCAATAGAAAAGATTCATGTTAGCTTTAAGGAGATTTGTGTTGTAAGGTTTCAATTGTCTTTTCTTGTAAGAGGAAATTGATTATAATTTTCATGCATAGGAGCAGGGTGAGTTTAAGGAAAAACTGTTATGAAAAGAGAAGTTTTGCTTTATCTTAGAATTTTTGTTACTAACATTTCCTACTGTACGTCTTCTATTCTTCCATGTCTAAGATGAACTTACAAGGAAGGGGAGCATTTGAGAGAAGGCAGAAAATTCAGGATGAAAGTCATGGCCAGAGCAGCGGAGGTACTACAAGAGCCCAAGGTTAGTGAAGTGTAATTTACTGGATTGATGTTTATGTCTGTAGCCTTACACAGACCTAGGGGACATCTGGCCTGGTCTAAGATGCGTCAAGGACCGCCTCCTGTCATTGTTCCCAGCTGAGCTATTTTCATTGAAAATGTCGCCATAATTGAATGACATTTTCTAACTGGACACACTTATTCCTGTTTCTGATGTCAGTGAAGAAATCTCTCCAATGCATCGCACTCCCCTATCTTCCCTTATTTTACTCCACACTGCGAGAGTTTTGGTGACTTAACTTCACTTGACGTTATTTATTTTAGCACCCACACCAATCACTTCCACATGACTCATTTTTCCAGACATCTTTTTGCCTCAGAGGGCTAGTGAGACTGCACATGTAATTTGACTTACAAAATGCTGAACACATAGTAATTCCCAGATACAGCCCATTCTTTGTCTCCTGTAAGGTACTGCTGGAGAAACAGAGATGCTGAAGTAAGCCAGGAATGTTTCAAGATTTGGTTTATATCCTCATCTTTTATTTAACCATTATTTATGTCCCTAAATAATGATGCTATTTTTCTTTCTGCCTTTCTGCGTCAGCTATTTTAATCTTTAAATTAAAAGGTCAGGGCATCATTTTTCACAGTGAGGTTCCATCCAGGCTAGGCTGTATGAGAAAGGTCAGAGGCAAGCTTGCTTGTTTTAATAAACGGGTAAATAACTTCCCAAATGCTGTCAGGTTGAAAATTGATTTGTAAGTCTTCTTTTCATGCTGGCACTGAATCTGGGTCAGCGCTTTTCAGATAATACTCCATTTGACTCAAAAATAATTTCCACATTGCATATATTTTCCATTAAACAATAAGTTTCTAAAAAAGCTTTCTTAAGCTTTCTTTCTTTCTTTTCTTTAAAAAATAAATTACAGAACGGGGAAAAAAGGGTTACAAGCTTGTCTGTAACCAGGTTATTTTTACAGTTTGCTTATAAAATGAACATAAACCAGTTCAAACTGTCATTATTTCCCTTGCTTTCCCTCCAAAACACAGAAATGTTCTGCCCTTTCTACATCAGAATTGAAGGTTTAATGTTAGTTCTTCCAGTCTTCCATTAATCATTTATTTCTGATCACCTGATGAACTCACATGGGAGGCATCTTGAACCCAAAGATGTTCTTAATGTCTCTGCTAGACTACTTCTTGTACAACTTCAGATGTTATGGACTTCCATTGTGTTAATCCATCTCATTGAACATGACGCATTAATGTACTGTCTCGGGGGTAGGAAGCAGACGTTACTGTGACAGTGATCTATCAAGAAGGGTTGTTTGTCTTTCTTTATGACTATATTGGCTGTAGTAAATATTCTTCTGTTTGTACACTGTTCGTACTAGTGAGAAGTTTCTAATATGCTTTTGCTTTTTAGAATAAACATGGCTATAATTTGGAAATCAGAACAGATGTAATACCAGTCAGGTTCATATTTGTAAGAGTACCCATTGTAGCTGATTTATTTTTTTCCTTTCAGCAAGGCGCAGTGCGATGTATGCAAATATATACAAATCCAGAACACATCTAACATGAGTTTTTCATTAATAAATATAAGCAGAATTGACCAGTGAATAAGATTGTATTTTTAATAAACTTCTAAAATTATATCTGATGCTGTCCTGCTACACCTGCTATTCATACAAGCTGTATCTGCTTTACCTACTGTCTACTGAACTTCCAGGCAGATGTATACTCTCTCTAAGCTGTTATGTTCCATAAGGCAGAAGAGATGATAAGATTTTCTGTGATTTGTTTTTTGTTGTGTTAAAATTAATGTTTTTATAAGAGAAATAAATACATTTAATAGTGAAAAAATTAATAAAAAACAATATGAAAAACAACCAACTGGTCCTTCTGCCACTGAAATCAGTAAGAAAGTGAAGTCTAAATATTGTGGTAGTTAAGTAATAGACTTTCAAAATAATCTGATCTGTGATCAGACAGAAGAAAAGTCACTTCTCCTAAATTAAATTACCATTTTTCTGTCACAAACTTTTCCTTAGGACATTGGAAAGCTAACTGATGACCTGAAATTCTGCCAGGTAAGAGAAGTGAAACTGCCTTGAAGCTCCTTGAATAAAAGGTGCAAGGTCATGGCAACTTGATGACTTTATCGTCGCAGTTTCAGCATACAAAGCACAGTCCTGCTTTTCCACTGTCTGCTCAGGTGCAGAGTATATGTTTTCTTAATGCTTTTTTTGTAGGATTCTGGTGGAAGTGAGTACAGTGACATCTAGTCCTTGTAGTGCATGGGTAATGAATTGTGTGCACACAGCTTCTGCTGGTTACCCGCCGTGCCTCCCAGGAGCTGAGAAGTGTGGCAGTACTCTGCTTTTACAGGCATCTTGTCATATCTTTCACAAACATATCTCTCCTTGTCTCAAAATCTGCAAAGGTTTGTTTTTTGATTCCTGTATTCTCTCGTAGTGGATGAGAGATGGTTGTAGAGCTTTCAAGAACCAGCGGCTGCTCAGTTGCTGTAATAGTTACAAACCTTCTGACGCAGTTGTATACACTGTTTGGTTCACTCCTTTATCTGTGTGCCTCCATCTTTTTATCTTATATAGGTGTATTCAGCATCGTGTTCTTCTCATGTGCGTTTTAGCAATCATATCTCCTTTCAGCCTTTATCATGATAACCTTAATAAACCAAGCTTCACTAGTGGTCCTTCATAAAGTAGGCTTTCCATGCACCTGACCAACCAATTAGCCCTCCTGCTTGTGTGCCCATGGGAGTTGGTTGCTCCTGAATGTGGGGAATCAGAGCACTGCACAGAGACAGTTGCCATATTGCAGCAAAACCTCTTTTGCCATATATCCTCTAAATTACTTCGATTTGACCTGACTCCCTTAACCACTTGTCATTTCTTGACACTGTATCACATTCTTAACACAGAGAGTAACCCTGTCACCCCTCACCTGTTTTTGTGGCTTTTGAAGAATTCACATCTATCTGTCTTTCCTGAATTATGTTGCTGTTTCTCTTATTACTGCACCATTCGTTTCAGAACATACCACAAATTTAATTTTTATTTGTTCAGTTCTTAGCATTTCCCTTGTTATTTCTGATGCTGTATGGATTTTGAGTACCTGGCTAGATGTGCTTTTGCATTCTCTGGCAGTCATCTTTTTTGCATATTCTCAGAGCTGAATCATAGATTTGTTACTTGGTCAGAATTCTCTTTGGTCTCAAAGTGACGTTTGTTCTGGATTGAGTCTTCAGAGCAAGGTGTCGCTGAATTTCTCATATTTCTCATACGTGTCTCTATCAGTGTCTGAAGTATGCGCTGAACTGCGGGACCTGCGTCAGCAAGTGGGACAGTTCCCCAAAAAAGGTCAGCACATAAAAGTTTTTGAAATATCAAAGCCCAAATGTGTTTTGTTTTAGAATCTCAATCAATGACGGCCGGGACAGACCCTTTCTTCTTGGGAGGTTTTGTCTCAAGATGGTCTCTGCTCATCTGACAGAATATGTTTTATTTATGAAGCATTAATTAGGCTTTCTTCTTAATGAGATTCAAAAATGCTGACAAAAAGGGCATGTTGATGTGAATATGCAGTGTCACAGTGCAAGACTGTAGCTGTCCATTTTTGCATTTTTGTCAGTAATAACCCAATTCTTATACATCTCTTAACCTGAATAAAAGGATATCTTGCTGCTCATTCTAGTAATAAACTATAGTTTGTTAATTTCTAATATCAAATTAATAATAAATTTGAATAACGTTAAAGCAATTTTGAAGATATTTTCTCCACAATTCCCAGTATATAGAAAGGGTGATATTTTCCTAAACAATTCAGGCCATTTTTGAGATCCTAGAATACTCTTGCAAATGATAGGAAAATGTACATAAATTACAGTTAAAATACCATAACTTTGTAGGAACTAGTAGTATTAAGATAGTGCCACAACTGAAAAAACCGAAACAGGACACTAAAGCAAATACAATTGAAAGGTTTCTGATAAATGTTATAAAAGTAGGCTTTCCATGATTCTGTAATTTACAAAGGAAAGCTGGTTCTCAGTTGTCAAGTAATCAGTTCATGTGTATCCAGAGTACCAAAGTACTTATTGATAAGTCACTTCATTAGGAAGGGATAATACTTTTGTGTTATTCTGCTTGCTTCTGGATTTTAAATTAGATGTTGATTAATATAAGTTTAGTTATATTGTATTGGAAACACTTTGAGGGATTAAAGTTACATAGGTTAAAAATATTTTTGGTTTCTTGGTACTGAGCTGTTCAGTTACGGGCTCAGTTATTGGCTCATGTTTCGTTGCTTGGATGTGCAAGTTGCATGATTGCAGTACTTAAAGGTGTACTTTTGCTGTCCTCTACCCATCAGATAGTAGTGTTTTATCGTTTTTGCTGCTTTTTTTGCTCCCAAGAGACTCATATCATGGGGCTGCAGATTTTCTTACAGATGTTGTACTCTGGTTTTAGCTGGTGTCAGTTGATGGTGTTATACAGGGAGTTGGCTTTAGTTGCCCATCCTCTTCAGTCTTTAGTGACTTTACAGCATGGTCTGAAGAATATTTTGGATGCAGCTATGCAAATTCTACTCGCTATCTGCTGTGTGGAGGAAGCTGGCTGCATTCCCTGCCTGCTTTCGCCTATTACAATACTTCATGTGGCACTTTACCAGCTGGATTGGTTATATGAAGAGACCTTTCATGAAGAAAGAACCACCAAAATTTGCATCACTTTATTTTTATATGTATATACATGTATGCCGCCATCCCTCTGTCTGTTTTATAAACTTCAAGCCCACGTACACTGCAGGCATACCCAGGAATAAGCAGTTCAGATGTGTTAGCTGTTTTGGAAAAACTTCAGTCAATTTTTTTATGATTGCATTTTGACAGTTCACCAAAATTTGAACATTTTTTTTTGCTAGTCTGTAGTCTGTGAGGGCTGGGGAGCTAGTCATGCTTTCCCAACACAGATCAGGGTTGGTGTTCAAAAAACCAACCTGCACATTTCATTGAATAAACTGGAGATGTGTTTCATCTGTACTCCCAAGCTGGCTTTGCTGTGATGGAAGGGCTTTGTATTTTATATTATGGTGTGAAAATCTAGACATTTCATTAAAAACCTGCGTAGTGGGCATGCTAAGTGTCATATAGGCAACTTCATAGCTGTTTTTCTACTACAGACTCAGACATTTTTTTGTGGTTTTGCTTGTCATATTGCCTCATTGTGCTGAGTATGCACACAGTCAGCAGGATTGGCTTCAACAATCTTAATGATATGAAACAGTAAAGCATTTTCAGTGTAAGCTGGTTTTCCATGTAAAATTGTTGTTAAGTAAGTGGATTCTTCTTTGGAAGTACCTGACTTCCATAGTAAGAATCAAGTCTGCTTTTAAATTTCAAATAGAAATATAAAAAGGGAACACAAGGAGGGTAAATCCCAGAAGTGTGAGTGTTCCTCATGGGTGTTGCACCTTGCCATGTCCTGTTGTTACTGTCTTCTGTAGGTGGAACTCCTCAGAGTATCACAGTGTATAACACAGGAAGAATTAAGATCTTAGGAAACAATTTTTTGGTCTGATTTTGCCAATAAGAACTTCTGAGGATTTAGCTGCTCTAAGTTTTTTGTTTCTTTAAATTTTCTTGTGAAATTTCAGTAGCTGTGTAATAAAATGGTGGTTTTCATCGATGAACTGTTTTCATCAGTTGTGTTGACTTGAGGACCTGTCAGCAATAAGAGTATGATGTACTGAGGTAGATACCCGAAATGCCTTTCACAAAACCAGCTTACTTCCTACAGAGGATGGCTCAAATTTGTATGTAATAAAATCACTTAGTTTCTTGTTTTCTTTACTTCTTAGCTGGAAAGATGATCAGCACACAGGAATTAGTGCATTCAAATAGAGATGTAGCTTTTGAAAATTTGACATAACATAAATTTGTAAAAGGTATGATGTAAGTCTGGTGTACCTGGTCTTAGCCTCTTTCAATTTGCAGAATGCAGATTTTTTTAAATCTTTATTTCTTGCCTTTTCAGGCACAAATAGCTGTTTAATGACTTAAAGGTTTGTATGTGCTTTGCTGCAAAAATTACCTGCCTTTTCTGATGGCACAATTGACAGTTGTTTGCTCCTGAAATCATTTCATTAGATCACTGTTGTCTCACACATCGGCTCAAATCTCTTGCTGTGTTACTGTCTGGTTTACCTTCCTCATTATCTTGCCTGACCAAACAATTTGCCTGCCAATGCTTCTACCACAATTCTGTCCCTGTTTACTGGTGTCTTGAAGCCTTGAAGACTTTTCTACCGTATTTTCCTCTCTTTTCCTCACTCCTCTCAATCCCTCCCTTTTCCTCCTCTCTTTACAAGGGCTATAGTATAGACAGAAGCAAACTCTGCATGCAGGATGATTTGTGTAATTAATGTCTTACTAAGACATTTTTTACTACCTTTGATTCCAGAGAAATTATTTTCTCCCTCATCCTTAAACCTGCCTCTGTTCATTTTCCTGCTTCTGTAAAAGTGATATAAAACTCACCTTTTGCAGAGAGTAGTGTGGAAAACTACTATGGAATGTGTTTTCCTGCTTCTATAATATTGACGTAAACCTATTTTTTTTCTGTAGGGAGTAGCAGGGAAAACTACTGTGTCACCTTCAGAACATGCTGTTACTTCCAAGTGACTCACTTTTCTCCCTCATTCTCCAATTCTTCTTTTCTGTGCCCGTCCTTTGCTTGTTACATTTTCCTAACACTTTCCTTAATCCACACCTGTCTTAAAACCTTCTGTGGTGATTTCAGTCAAATGCAGACATAATACATATTTTTTCTTGATAGTTCTCTTGATGTTCTTTCTTTTGTATAACACAATCCGTATAGTGAAGAGTTGTTAGATTTTACCCTCAGTGACAGTGCCCAGACATTTCCCCCCTCAATCTGTATGTTACTGTTCCAGATCTCATCCATAAAGACTGAATTCAACTCATGTAACTCTAGGGACCTAATTAAGTGCTTAAATTAAGACTTGGGATCTCCTCATATTTCGAGTGGAAAGAGAGACAGAAACAGTATAGGAAACAAGTTATTTGGATAAATGCATTCTGACCTGTTAAATTACATAGGATTAATTTTAGTCCTTTATTTGAGGATTTTCATGGTTTAAAACATTGTTGAAAAAAGAATAAGGTGAAAATAATCCACCCTTTTCAGAGGGTTATTGTGCTGCGGATGTTTTCTATTCACTGGTCACTTTTATCCGTAATGGGGCTAAATTGGATCATTTAGAATCATGTTACTCATCCAGACTATTGTATTAGCGCTTTTTTCTCCAAGCTGGACATTGCCAGCTGTTTGGGTCCCTCCTGCTATCTCAGGTGCTCCAACACCTTGATCATCTTTGTGGTCCTGGGTTGCACCCTCTCCAGTAAGTCTGTATCTGAACTCCAGAACTGGACCCAGCACTCCAGACATGTCTCAGCAGTACTGGAGTTGATGGGAAGGATTGCCTCCCTTGACCTGTGGGCAATGCTTTTCGCAATGAAACCCAGGCTGCTTTTGGCCGCATTTGCCATGAAGGGCTCATTACTGGCTCATGCTCAGCTTGTCATTCACCAGGACCCCAAGGTCCTTCTCTGCAGAACTGCTTTCCAGCTTGTCGGCTCCAGGTGCATACCTGTACCTGGGCTTATTCTTCCCAATATACAGGACTTGGCATTTTCCTTCTTGAACCTCATCATGATGCGCTCTGCCCAGTACTTCAGCCGGTCAAGTTAGATGATAGCACAACCAGCTGGTGTAACAAGCACTCCTCCCAATTTTATATTGCCTGTGAACTTCCTGAGGGTGTAGTCTGTTTCAGGGTCTGTGTCATTAATGAAGAGGTGTCATTAATGAAGGGGTTAAACATTATTTGCCCCAGTGTTGACCCTTGGAGTACACCACTAGTGATGTGCTTCCAGCTGGACTTCGTGCCTCTGATCCCAACCCTCTTGGTCAAGCCATTCAGCCAGTTTTCAATCCACCTTGCTGGCAATAGATCTAACCTGTATTTTGTCAGGTTGCTTATGATGATGTTATGAGACACAGTGTCAGGAAGCCAAGGTAAGCACCATCCATGGCTTTTCCTTCATCCACCAAAACAGTCTCCTATATGTAGAAGGCTATCAGGTTGGTCAGGGCATTATTTCTCCTTTGTAAGTGCCCATTGCCTGCTCCCAGTCACCTTCTTATCCTTCATGTCGTTCAAAATGGTTTTTAGGAAGCTTTTAACTGTCATATTCCAAGGGGTTGAGGTGAGGGACTAGACTCAATATTGCCTTCTCTGAAGATAAGGAAGACATTGTGTGCTACAGAGCAAGAAAAATTCCTAATATATATATATTTCCTGTCAACAGAATTCATGATTCGTGATTGGGTTTTTTTCCCATTAAAATAATTAGGTATGAATGATGTAAAATATTTAAAAGCAGCAATTTACAAGGAAGACTAATTGCCGAATGATGAATTTTAACATTTTCTTTCTTCATTTTCAAGGGGTTTGAAAATATTAAGAATTCATAAAGTAAAACCAAAATGAGTGAAATATAGTATGATAAATTGTTTTGAATAGCAGAGCTCTAAGAAAGCTGTGTTATGAATACAGCTATTCTGTCTTCACTCCATGAAATCCTAATGAAGCTTGAATGATGTAATTGAGTTTTATTAGTTACTTACGGAAGCAGCATTCCTTTGAGATCAAAAGGCTTAGACTGTTCTCCAGGATGACAGGAACAAAAGCAATCATTGCTCATACTCTGTTTGATGTTCAAATTAATGAATGTCCAGGATGCTATTCCCATAATCTCGTTTTTCTTTTTAAAGTATAACAGATGTTTAAAAATTCAGTGTATGCAACTACTGTTAGAATTGGGCAGCAAAGGTGGTATCGAAACAACCAATTGATCTCTCAAAGCTGACTTAAGTTACTGGAAATCTTCTTTTAACATGTCTCATTTTTATAAGGATAGTCTGTATTCAGAACAATTTTCTTACAGAGATTTATTTGCAGAAAACACACACCATGAAACATAAGTAGTTTATAAATCCATCTGTCCTGCCACAAAATTGTTTTGGAACATTTTAAAAAGAGAAAGTTCTTAAAACTAAATTATGCAAGGGCTGTCCTGGGTAGTCTCCACCATTCTCTTCTGCTAAGAGCTTTCCTTTATATAAAAAAAAATGTTTAAAAGGGGAACTTCTGGCACTTCCCTCATCTCACCTTTCATCTATGTATTTTCACCTGGATTTTAAAAGAAAAGAATAAAATTTGAGATACTGTTTTTTTCCTTAGCCCATATAGTTCAATTCTTTTTCTCTAGCTGTGACTTTTAGACTGGAAGAGTCCACTGCAGCATTTCGCTATTTCATTCATGATGGCCACCAGCCACCACTGGAGTAGTACTTCCCACTATAAGAGGAATGGTTGGAAAACAACACTGTCCTTGCAGGAGCACTGCAATATGCAATAGCTCATTTTTGTGTAGGTCTCTAGCAGCATTTAATTTGTTTCCTTCTTTTTTTCTTCTTAGTTTTTTTTTTTTTTTAGGTTTCTAGATTTTCTGGTTGTTTGCCCGCAACATGCAGGCAAATAAAAAGGAATGCCGAATTCATTATTTCATTTAAAGTCTGATTTTTACATGGCCTTCCCTACTACTCCTTAATAACTACTGAAATTGGCCTAGTGTATTACATGGCAGAATTAAATAACTCACTATAAATCTTTTGTTGTTGTTTTTTGTATTAGGGATAATATGCAAAAGCTTTTGATTTCGTAGAATTATTTACTTTTCCACAGCTTATATATTTTATAGGTTCATACTACGCTTTCAGAGGAACTTTACTACCTAATAGTATCTCTGAACAGCCTATCTTCTTTTTTAAGTGTACATCTGGAAAAAGGAAAAGAGAATCAAACTACTCACTGATGCACAGAGCATATGGTCAATTTTTGTTTGGCAACTGGACAAGTAACACAGCTGCTGCTGAAATACAATTTTTCAGATATGGTTCTATAGGAGTTTGCCATTAGACATTACAAAAACCATTTCAGATTACTTTGTGAAGTTTCTGTATACATTCAACTTAGTATATTTTTCTGTTGGTGAACATAAGGAGGTATTTTATTTTGATTTTTCAATCTGTGATAACCTTGAGGAAGATAGAAGCAGATGCTGGTTCCTGTAAAGTAGCTTTGGTAGTTATTTCTTGATTTTATAGTATACTGGGCTGGACTAAAATAAATGAAGCAAGATCCACCTTGTAGTAGCATGTAGTGGGGTCACAATAAATGAAACTTTTTTTTTATTATCTTCCCCCTGTTGATCATCTGATCAGGCACTTATTTTATCATAGCTGTTTTTCTAAAGCTGAGAAATAGTTTGGGGTTTGGTTTTGTTTAGTTATCCTGTTTGAGTTTTTGGATTATCCATCAGATAAGTTAGTGGATCAGATAAGTGTGTGTAAGGAACTGTTTATAAAGTACTCTGCCAAGAGTACACGCAACTACTAAGTACTCCAAACAGTTTTGTTTTTCATGATGGAAGTTTTAGTTATATGTTGCAGGATTTTGATTCAAACAGGTCAAATGCAGTGGCTCCAACAAGCAGCATGTGTAGGCAGTACAGAAAAGGTGGCTTTAGAAGGTAACTAGAATTGCATGGATAAAGTAAGACCTGTATAACTGCGCTGCAGAAATGATCTTTCAGGACAGGATACTGCTTAGCAGTGTGTCTGCTAAAGGCTATGGTCTCAGCTATTCTCATGATGCTAAATCATTTTACTGCATTGTCTACATCTTGGTTACATATTCAAGAGCTGGGCCATTTCTTTTGTAGCCATGAATGCTACCAATGCCACCTTTTTTTCTTTCAGTAGAGAAATAGACTGGAGGACAGTCACCATAGATTTTTCTACTGCCTGTCATCTGGGCTCCATTAGACAGTTTCTGCCAGTGAATGAAAACCCAAAGGGTTTCCTCAGGATGAATGGGCTGGTCAAGGTGTGTTTGGGAATGCAGTGATTTCAAGATGCTTACAGGATCCCCATATCCTAACACTGTTACTCAAAGGAAAGTTCAGGTGTCTGTTTCGCTGAAGACTCATTATGTCTTGCTACAGGTAGAGATAAAAGACATGAATGTTCAGGAGGGATTCAAAAAATCCCTTAATGGTGGTGAACAGTATTCATTCCACAGATTACTAATAGGTTCAGAGACTAGTGGGAAATTATATTAGATGTGCAAATGCCCAAAGTCTCTGAAGAGGTTGTTGTAAATTAATAAATGAGACATCTCTGTTTTTTTCTTTGGAACCCAGGTCTCATCCTTGTTGCAGGATAATTGGCTTCTTTTTTTAATATAACAAGATGAGATAGAAAGTAGTTTTGTGCCTGATACAAAAGCCGCTGCCACTGTGTTTTGAACTTGCTGTATATTTTATATTCAGGTACAGGCAACACACTCCAAGAAAAATAATTGGATCCTTAAAAATGTGAGTACATAAAAAGTACAGAGTAAATGCATTTACTTTTGGCAGAAATTCTGGACAGCACAGTACTTGATCCAAGGGAATGAGAAGGCTATTATCATTCATTATGTTTTTGTGCTTAAAGGCAAATTTTCCTAAGTGCTTTTCCCCAGTGTGAATGCTGATACTTTCAGTGTAAAGATGGATATGATCTTCCTTTACAGTGGCTCTGCCACATCACCTCATGTTCTTAAATGTGGAATAGGCTACAAACCACTCATGGACAGTGACTTTTGTCAACGAGAGCAATTTCAAGATGAAAGGTTGTTAGGAGTAAACAAAGAGTTTACGAGGAATGGAAAAAGAGATTAATTACAAGAGAGTGCTAGATCTTGGAGTTCAGGAAGTTTGATCTGGCAAAGGAAATTAAAACAACTGCTATGAGAGTCCGTAGTCGCGTAAATGACAAGAGCATAATGGAAGAAGTGAGGCCATGGCCCCAGTAGGTGCTGAAGGTAACTAGCTAAATGCTTTCAGTGATGTTGAATATGGGAACAGAACAGTGGTAGAACAGATCTGAAACATAGTAAGACATTTGTTGGAGATTGATGTGGATAGTAGGCTGTGATCTACTATCAATCTAATCCTAGGGAATTTGTCCAGAACTTGTGCCATCAACTTTAAGAATAATGTAGCATACCAAGGCACAGATGATTTGCTCTATCACTAGTAGTATCAATCATATGATAGTGTAATAGAAAATTAGACATATTTACAAATACTGAGCACAAATCAGCTACCACTTGCTGGTACCTCCAATGGACTTGGTCAGCCATACCTTGTTTTCCTGTTAGTTAGAAGAGGTAAATTCTTTCAGCAACTTATGTGAAAATGGCCATGTTTTTAAGATTAAGGATGGAAGATGCCTCTTTGAAGCCTGATACATAGGGCATTTCAGACTCCTCTTATCCGTGTCATATGTCATTGGCACATACTCTTAATGCCGTAGTGCTGAGGCCATTTCATTCCTTCCAAAACACTTTGGGTTCTTGGTGAGGCACATCTCTGTTTGGCCAAAGCTTTACAAAATAAAATTTCTCTGATCGCAGTTAAGATTCCACATTGATTGAATCTTTGCTAAAATCAGTGTAGCAACTGTTACAATACTGTATATCAAATTATATTGCCCACTGCTGAGTATTAACAATATTGCTTGTTATGCACAGCAACGATGTGTCATAGTGACTCCAGTATAATCAGGCTAGCTTTTAATGTTTTTTTTTTCTTTAATGCCACATTTTTGTGTAACTCAGAAGTTACAGGAATGAGCATTACAAACAGGTTTTAAAAAACACTTTTCAGTATCATGTTCCTACTGCTGTTTTATTAGTCTGTGCATATTTAAGTGACATTAGATGTATGATTACTTTGTGATTTTATGTCAGAATATTTATGTCAATTTGACTTTCCTGGCATAAAAAATGCAGGGTGATGGTAATGGAAATGAATCAGTTATCATTTTTGTTTCATAGGGAAGATCTGCATATGAATCACAAAAGACTTCTCCTGGTCCCACTGTTTCTGTAGGAGGAGTATTTTATGAGGAGCATGAATATAATAAATAGTTCCCTAAGCAAAAGTATTAATTGTTTTGATAAAGCAGTTTATTTGATAAATTCATAATGGATAGATTCCCTGCTGGTGAAGTGCATTGCTACTGGAAATAATAATAAATTGTCAATGGAAATTCAGTTTATACACCACAGTTACCTTCATACATGACCTTATTCGTGGGTCTTCACTGTGTACTTAGGCTGGAATACATAATGGCATCCTGGAGCAGACAAGTCTCACAACTGTCAGTAATGTTTTCCCCTCTCCTCTTCCCTCATACCTGTCAGCTTGTCCATTTGCATGCTCACACGCTGCTTGTGCTATTTAATTATGGTTATTGAAACAAAGAATGAGGTTCTGCAAGACTAGGGTTTGTAAATACTGTGTGGTAAAATTGGTAATGTGTATCTTTGCTCTGGTTTGAGGGATGAAGTACCCTCCATAGTGAATGGAAAACATTGCAAGTTTAGAAGGGAAACCTGTGAGACTGTGTTTTGCCAGAGATGAGTCTCTGTGTACTCAGACAGGAGTTCAGACCACATTATCATCCTCGATGTATGACTAACAAAGGAGCTTTGGGACTTTGCTGAGCTAATTATGCTGAGAACTCACTGTCCTCCTATGTATTCCTGCTAAAATTTAAAGGTATGGCTGTAAATATTTAGCATACAGGCTGCTTTCATTAGCGGTTGTGTCATAAAGAGCAGTGTAACATGGAGAAGAAGCTTGCCTTAACGCTCAGCCTGACCCCTGCTGCCCGCCTCCTGTGCCATCCAAGGGTCAAGCACTGCTGTCTTTGTGCTGTAGTTTAAACCAGCGTCTCAGCTGGGTTGGAGACAGCCCTTGTGTGCCTGGAGACTGCAACAAGCTTCACTCGGTTTTTATTTATGGAGTTCGTTTTCATTTGGGAATATAAAGATTTCTTGGCAAGGTTTCTTGGCCTGATTGTCTTCCAATAATCATTATCCCTACCTGAAGTGAACTCAGAGGCCCTGAGCCACAACATGCACATTTGTATTTAGGCAGATGTGTAAATGACACAGATGACATTATTTGTTGTTAAAAGTTACGCAGAAAATAATATTGTGCTGGGGTGAATTTGTAGTTTCACACTACGTGAGTGTGCGCACAGACAGATGATCTGTGGCTATGAGCTGACTTGGCCACCATAATCACTAATCGGGTGTCCCGACTGTCTGGAGGTGCACAGTGCATTATTGGGGCAGGGAGAGCTACAGACGGAGAAGGAAACATTTTTTTTTACTGTTTAGTGTCATGCCTCTAGGCCGACACAGCTTTAAACATCAACTGTAAAGTATGTTTTTTTCATACCATTTGCTACTCAGATTAAACCAGCAAATTGTTAAAACAGCCACCTGGTCATATTCACTTGCAGACTCTCTAAGAGCCAACTTATATGCTTTTCCACTCATGAATTACTGTTAACTGGGTTTGTATTGGCATAGTCATGAGCTCCATGCATCCCCAAGGATCCCATTGGCCATTGGAGCAAAGCTCTTGCTATAATGTTCACTTAAGCATCAGTTACTTTGGAAAAGCTTAGTCTGTGTTCAGTCAGATGTCTAAGATCATTATAATTTATGGATGTTCTCTTCCCTACACACATGCGTCCCAAATTTGACACATCTGCCTCTAGCTTTTATATTTTAACACTTTGATGATGATGTCAACACCATGCTACACTACTTGTTAACATTACAGGCTAACATTACACTTTAATTTTCTTAAGATAAATGACATGCGAAGTGTCATCATCATTCATTACAGACATCGCAAGACACTCATATTGACAGATATATTCATGTGGCACAAAGCAGGTTGATATTCATTATTGTTTTGTGATTATTGGCATTTCACAGGGGGGATGAATATAAAACAAGTGATTGTCATTATGTTAAAGGAGTGATTTCACCTCCTGGACATAATGTAATATGTTTTGTACTCCAGCTATCCCGTAAGAAAGACTCTTGATTTATTCTTTTATGCTTTTTCCTGCAAACTAAATTCCCAGCACAGATTTGGCTTCAATCCTTCAATGTTTTGCAAAACACTACAAGCCAATGCTCTGTTTTATTTAGTTAAAAGTGAAGTCTTTATTTTCAGATCAACTAGGAGAATTTGGGAAAAACCATCTACTAATACATGATTTCTGTTTTAAAATAAATTAAAAAAACTAATTCAGAAGATTTCCAAGGCTGGATGACAACAATTGGAGTTAGTATTGAAATTAAAGGATTAGGACTATTTTTGATACAAAGCATCTTCTCATTTTCATCTGTGGGTTTTCTGATAGTTATATCTTTGCAGGGAGCATGAGAGAGAACCATACACCAAGTATAACCCAAGTCAGATCTTATCTATGATTCCCACTTCACTTCTGAACCTTTCCCACCAGGGTGAATGAGAGAAATCTGACACACAAACGATTCTGAGGTGTTTGGACCCAGCTGTGAAGCTCGTGGGTGAGGGAATAACCATGACTGCATAAGAAAAATGGTGGGGGGTTGTTGGCTTGCATGCTTTATTTTAAACAGACAACAAACCTTTGGGTACGTCAGCATTAGCCTTTTAATGTTGCAATTCTCTCTTCAGATTTCTCCTTGTGCGTGGAATAACTTGGCACCTTGTTTTAAGTTTTCAAAACTTACATAATGGTTTGTGAAGAGCTCAAGAATAAACGGAGAGCTACATGTCTTCGTTAGATTGTGGTGTGGCAGCTGTTACCCCAGATCATCCGTGGCTTAAATGAGGAATGAATTTACTGGAAGAGGTGAGCTGAGGTCCTTTATCCCTTCACTAGTGCTAACTTGCATATGCTGATACCCAGGTGCCGTCACTTAAACTGGGCTGTGTCTGTCCATGTGTGTTTATGTTCCTATGCTGAACTGCGATGTAAGTGGTACATCAGGCTCAGCTAGTGTTGATACTAAGGGTACTTAGTACACAAATGTATTTTTACCTGCTGAATGGTGAGCAACTAACATTCTGACCAAAAAGCTTTAGTGACCATGCAATTATTTATGGTTTCCCATGTATCACATGGAGCAGAAGTGTGCAAACACAAGAAGACATAGTTGTCAGCGCCCCACAGCGTATGCTTGTGTGTGTATAACTATACAGTTTATGTGTGTATGTTTGTTGGGATATTTTTAGCACATATGGAGCCACTTCATGTTTGTGTACAGGTATTTTAAAGCAGTTCATGCAAGATCAATTATGATTTAGGTACTAGTGAGGTCTGGTGGAATTTTTAATTAAAATTCACATTTTAGAAATTACGTATATATAGGATCACCATTTTTTTAAAAAATGAGAGATAGACATTTAGGATTCATGCTACATCTTTAAGTGAATTTGACAATGCTTAATGCTAAATACATTCTGTGATTAAACGGTTTGCAGTTCCATTGTCATGGTGACCTTTGCTGTCTTCCTCATACAAATCTAGCAGTAGATAAAGTGTCTAACAATTCTGAGAATCTGAGGAGAATGAAAAAAAGCTCATAAATATTTCACTGAAGAGTGGTGAAATGAAAACTTGCAGTTTCTCTCACAAATTCTCTTATCAGTAGGCGAAATGGAAGTGACAGACACCACGGATTCTTAAAGGAATGCGTTGACCTTTTCATTGCTTGTGCCATAAAAACTGCTGCACTAATCCATTTTAATAATTAGAAATAGCCATTTTACTTTATATGCACAATTAGAGAGATATATTGAAAGCCTGGTCCCAGTGGAATCAAAACTTAGAGTAATCATCAGCCAAGCTTTGCTGCATTGAGTCTGCATGATCAAGAAGTTAGCAGTAAAGCAGAATTCTTATAATATTCTTAAAAGACTAAAATAACTGACTTTGGACTCGTTTAAGAAAGTTACAAGAAGCTTTATATATTGCCAGATAGCTGGAAACTGTGCGTCGTCTCCAAACATGGGCACACAGTACTGCCTCCAAGCTACAGGCACATGAGTGGTATTCTTTATTGGTTTTCTTTTGTGGAAAATAGCAGAAAGATTAGGAAAAGCTGAAGACAGAAGGGCTTTGAGGAGACACTGTTCAGTGTAAGAATGGCTTGGGGTGATCTTACCAATAGGTACGAATACTTGATGGAAGGGGCAATGCAAAGAAGGACCCTGGCCCTCATCAGTGGTATCCAGCAGAAGAAGAGGCACAAGTCCCTCCAAACCAGACTGGACTAGGCCTTCCTCTAGTTCATCCTGTTTACACCTGAATGAAATGTAATTGATTGAGAAAAAGTTTTTTTGGGGGAATTGATCCTGAGATTGGCAGGAATTTTCTTGAAGAAAAGAGTTAGATGATAATTTCTCTTAGAATAGATCTTTTTTTAAAATACTTGTGTTCATTGAACAAGGTAATGTGCCAAATTTGACTGGCTACCAGTTTTCC
This sequence comes from Pedionomus torquatus, assembly GCA_013398155.1. Classification (NCBI taxonomy): domain Eukaryota; kingdom Metazoa; phylum Chordata; class Aves; order Charadriiformes; family Pedionomidae; genus Pedionomus; species Pedionomus torquatus. The sequence goes on from VZRU01008032.1 coordinate 278,645, forward strand.
CAGTTGCCTGTTGCTGAAGGCTAGAGCAGTTACTCAGTGAGCAATACCAAACTGTAGCCTTAAGATTTTTGTTCTATTTCAATGAAAATAAAGGATTGAAGGGAAGCTGGACAGTGTCAAATATGAACTGGAATACTGTCTCCTCAAAATACTTATGATAGCAGAGAGCAGACCATTAGGAGCACTAAGAAAAATCATACCTTCACTACTATAAAGGCTTGTGGCTGGTCTTTCAGAGGCATTGATACATTAAAATAATAACAGAAGCTGATTCTGAAGACAGCTCAATTTAAGAACACTGTGCTGACTGAATGTCAGTTACCTGGTTGGGTGCAGTTACAGGAGTGAATAATACAAAATCTGGAATAAAAATACTGGCAAAGCTGCCAGTAAAACACAATCATCACTCCTTTTCTCAAGAAAAAAAAATCTCTTTTCTCTCTTCCAAGGCTTGTTTGTATGTCATTTATGAGAAGGAAAGACCCATTTTGCCATAAATGCAGCTTGTGCAAAACAGGTCTTAATTTTCTCTAGCCTGCATTTTTTTTACAGGTATTAACCACTTTAGGAATTCTAGGCTTTTGACAGAAAACTGAAAATGGTGATCTCTAACTGTGAATAAAGGACCATGTAATAGTCATGGTGCTAAGTTTTTTCCAGAATTTTTCAAGCAGTGATTAAGCCTGTGCATTAGTAATCTTTTCAAGAAGGAAGAGGAAGAGCAGACTAAAATCAAAGCACACTGTGCTTTGTGATTTCCCAGGATATCTTGTGTCCAGGATATGTCTTGTCCCCAGACATACAGGGTGTGTACTGCCTGCTAATAGCAGCCTCAGGCTGCCTAGGGGACCCTATCTGGAGGGTTGCAATGCTCGTGGAAATGAGTGCCTCCTGGGCACCTCCTGGCTTGGCACACAGAAGATGCTTGCACAGGCCGTCAGCAGCCACACAGTTGTGACATGGAGGGGAGAAAGCACTTACAGGTGCCCTAGAGACCTACTTGGAGTGCTGTACAGGCACCACTGTCTCTAGTCTGGTGGATCTGCCTCACATTTGAGCTGGAAAATATTTTTTTTTGTAAAGCATTGTTTGAGATTTATGCATCTAATATCCTTAGCTTTTAAAAAATCCTGTCTCCCTCTGGGTGCCGCTCTGGTAGTGTTCAGCTGCTCTGTTAGAGCTAGGCTTGCGTGTATCCAAGAAGCACAGTTCTGATTTTGTATCTTATGCTGAAATTCAGTCACCATCCCTGGTGGTGTTTAAAAGAGAGGTAGACATGGTGCTTAGATACATGGTTTAGTAATGGATTTTGCCAGTGTTAGGATGACAGTTGGACTAGATGGTCTGGAAGGTCCCTTCCAACCTAGGCAATTCTATGATTCTTTGTTTAGTTTCACTTAACTCAGCAGAATGCAGCAGAACTCACTGGCTTTATACATGAACTAGGCTCCCTGAAAACATTATATTAAACTAATGATGGAGTTATGACTAAATCCTAAAGGAGCTTTTTACTAGTTATGGTTAAACAGATTTATTTATCAGCTCATTATTTTGGAATGTGTTATATCATTCAACTAAGTAGTTCTTACCAAGTGTGTACCACCTATTGAAATGCTTTTTTAAAAATCTCTAATCAAAACTAAGCTTTTGGGGTGGAATGAGGTTTTCAGGGACTGAGCAGTATTTGCTGAGTCACCTACTTAATTTTTTTTCTGAGTGTAAGTTGGGTACATTCTGAGGTATTTTTTACATTTCCATCTTTGATCTTGATGCAGTAGTTTCACATCAGAGGAGAGGGGTTCTTTAGAAGGAAGGTGAATTTGGAGTTTTCTGAATGCTGCTGCCACGTGCTATTCATGTTCTTGGAATGAAGCAGGGCTGAGCCAGGTATATCAAGTGTCGTACAAATTATCCTTTGAAGTTGTGTCTGCCTTGACTGGTGTAAAATATTTAGCTTGAACATCAGTCATAGATTGTATAAGGGGGCCTTTTCTTTTATATTTGCAGAATCTCTAACATGCAACACTTGGTACAGCTCTCAGCAAAGATGCGAGTGTGTATTGCTGTAACAGCACATCCACACCTAGCTGAGGATCTGTGGGGAGATCCCACAACACTACAGCCCTCTCTGCAGTGGGCTAAGTGTACATCAGAAGATTAACTCCCTACATAGATGCTATCTATTCAGTTGTATGTCCAGGTCATTTTGTTTTTCTGTTAACTAAAAAAGTTCTCTTTAGTTACCTTTTTCATCATATAGATCATAGTTTCAGACTTTAAAGTTAACAATTTTCTTTGCTTTTTAAATTAACCCTCTTAAAATACTTCAGCTCTCTATCTTTGTATAAGCTCTGGACAGAAGGAAAGGGCATGCTGCCACTTCTGTTGCAGTGAAAGGAAGCTGTGTGGCACCCACAGATACAGGGCTAAGAGATGGCAGTGAGAGAAAACCCTTAAAAATACAACTTGGGCTCTGACGTCTCCTTTCCAGAGAGGATATTCTGCCTGCTTTGATGTTTGGCTCTCCATCTTCCATAGCCTGGCCTTTTCTCCCAGCAGCCACAAACCTACAGAATTACTTTCTAAGAATGTGGTGAGAAGAACCTAAAATTACCACTCTACATCCAGCCAGTAGATCTGACGGTAACCTTATTTTCAGGACCAATGCATCTGGCAGCATTTGTGTCTGTAGTTCTGCGCAAAAAAAGGTTCCAAATTGTTTGAAATAATACCAACTACCACCAACACCCACAGAAAAGTCAAGTCCTGTTTCCACAATAGAGAATCAAAGCATCATAGGATCGATCATGGAGCTGCACTCACTTGGTATGAGAACTGAAACATCGTGGCACAACATGTAGTTGGGGACTGCTCAAGACTGAGAACCTTTGATGATAAAGAAAAATATACACATTTTGAATATACATTTTGAATACCATAGTGAAAACTGCCCATAGTGTAGGGGTTAAATGAGCAAAAAGTGCTAAATAAATCTCACGGATAAGTAAATATAAGAGGAAAAAATGCTTGTCTACTGACAGACAAGTGGGGCTCTTCAGGCATGATCTTACCAGTGCTCCATGCCTTAGTTTCTCCCATTCTTCATCTGGCCTAGTTGGCTTTGTGCTCTCTGGGGAAGTGGCACATCTCTTGTGAATTTTTTGTTCAGTGCTTACTGTGGTGGATCTCAGACCTCATTTCAGGCTTCTGGAGTTGCTGTTATTAGAAGTAGTCATCATCTTGGTCTTTGCATTAATAGTTTTCTAGTTTATGTCTCAGGTTAATAATTGTAAGCTAAAGCAAGATTTATATTTGCATTCATTTTTGCATACGCAGCAGTGAAGTTAAATTTAGTCCTGATTTAAAAAAAAAAAAAGACAGAAAATACTCTATAAGCATATAAATCAGGCTGGTTTTTGAAGCTCAGTAAACAGAAAGGAAGCAGCATTTTAATCAAAATGAAGAACTGCATCTTAATCATATCTCAGCACATGTATATTTCATAAGTACATTTTCGGCAAAGCAAGTACTGTATAAGGGATTGCTGTTAACACATTTTCTGGTCTCCTTAGTTTTTTTATCACAAACTAGACTGTCATTGCGTAACGGTAATGTGATCCATATTTTTTAATTTATGTGGAAAATAGTCTAGTGAAATAAAAGAATTTGCAATTTTGTTAGTATTTTCCCCTGTCATTTTTCAACAGATAAATCAATTATTTTCTGTTCTGTGTACCTTTGAAACAAATCCTTGTATACTAAATACTAAAACCATGCTGATTTCTTAGGATTAGATAGCACTATATGACAGATAAAAAAAGAAATGACAGAAAACAAAGCCTTGTATCTCTTGTGTTACAGACAATAATTAGGGTAGGCAAGTTGTGCTTTGACATGAACTCTCCATGAACTACACAGTAGCGGTGTGTGTGCCGAGGGCTGTATTGATCTAGAGCTAACATTTGACATGCTGTGGTGGGAAACTTTAAACTGGCAGGAATGGGCGATTGTCAGAGACATTCTAAAAAGCTCTGGAAAAGCCCAGCCAATAACTGCATTCAAAGTATGGAATATGGTCTGTCCTGCATCTGTGCTGACCACATGCAGATGTGCCATACGTCACCTCCTACAGCTTCTGATCTTTCAGAAATGGGTATCAGTCTTGACATCTATTCTTTGAAATTTTCCTTGCATCCTAAAAAGAAATGGGAATAGACTGGAATGCCTGATTTTAGGATATGACTTTGAGAACATCCACAGTTCCTCTCATGTACCGGCTTGTTAGAGATAAGCTCACCTCAGGTGATCTTACTTCCAAATAACACCTCACAGGCAAAGTGCAGCAACCAATTTTCTTATCAGTGCTAAGAAATGGATGCTTGGCTACCAGTCTCTTAACATTTCTGTTGTTTGTCTGCTGTTTCCAACTGAAACTTAGCCATCAATATTTATTTCTGCCTGAAGATTTCTTTAAAAGTTTGCTATGAGTAGGTGCTTAATTTATATTTAAAAGAAGAGAAAAAAAAATTTTTTCTGCTGTATATTTTGTTGCTGGACCAGAACATAGCAGATACAGGGCTACTAAAACATTACAAGAAACTGAGGAGATCTCAAGGAGAAACAGTGCATATTTGCTTGAGGTCTGATGCTCATTACTTAATGGCCATGTAGAGTTTGGAGATAATAAAATTCCTAGAAATGAGGGTAGGCCCTCTCATGTTTGTGAAGTGTGGTCAGATTCACTAAGCAGTTTAGATATGAAATAATTTGCATGTTAGGAAAGAAAAGTTAAAGAGTAGTGGGGTTGTTGGAAAGGTGGGATGCGTTTCCCCAGAGGCTGGCAGTTGGAGCACTGTGCAGCTGGCAGAGGGTGATCATCCACTCTTCTCTATCTGCTTGAGGGGATCCGAGGCCACGTCTTTCAGCACTTGGCTGTGGAGCATCTGAGTCTTCAGGCAATTCTGAGCCTCTCCAGCTAAGCCAACTGGAGGATGGATGTGATCCTGCATCCCCATTTCACTCAGTCAGGGACTGCCTACCCCATCCTGCTGCTGGGTGAACCTTCAGCTGAGTGGCCACCACAGCCATTTCCTTGGAGAGGTTCTACTTTGTATGGCACGGATAGAAACTGAGATGAAGAAAGAAGATGTTTTTACAGCCTGGTGATTTGGACAATTACCTGAGAAAGTGGGCACCTGGATTCCAATGCTCCTTAAAATACCTTTTGGTATTTGAGGATAAGGGCTCTTGTAAAATCAGTTTTGGGAGAATCTGTTGTCAACCAGTATGATCCGTGCTGTGGCTTTACTGGCTGCACTCCTGGAAGATACCAGACTATTGCATGAGAACTGAAAGAATTATGACTGGACTTAAGAAAGAAAAGTAAAGAATTATTAATGATACATGTAGAAAGTCAATATTCATTTACCTAAATCCCCTTTGGTATAATAATTATAATCTTGTAAAAGAACAAACCCCGTGCTACCCTGTGTAGCTGAAATTTTTGCTTTATATGAAGTGTATGGCAAAACTTTGTCAAATAAATTTAGAGCAGCTGAAAAATATGAGCTGGTTATGATTTACTTGTCATTTTCCCAAGTAAGTTATTTTTAAAAGTCTGTTTCTTTTTCACTGCATGTCTGGCAATATTTCTTTGCATACAGAAGACGGCACTGTATACTGTTCTTGGTGTCCTGAAATGTGCAGTTGCATTATTTCATTCTAAATTAGCTGTCACAGACAAGAAGATGCCCATTTCCCAACCGCTCAATAAGAGCAGCTGAATGGACTACAAAACACAGTTAAAACAATAATAATATTGCATTTATTGACTTTTTCCTACATTAGTTTAGTGCTTTTAAATAAGTGGCTGTTAAATTGATCAGCCTTCTATATACTATGGAGTCTGAAATAGTATGTGATGAATGAGGGCAACTTGAATTGGGGCAAATCAAATACCTTCTATAATTGAATTGACACAAGGCCAAATTCCACAATTTATTAGACTAGAGAAAACTTTGGTTTTCCACTGAGCTTTGTCTACCATTTTTATTGCTGAGCAGAGAAGATGAGATAGAAAGAAGTAGTACTGAAGTGTGTGCCTGCCAATCACGTGAACCAAATCCTTGTGCTGGCATTGACTAGCCCTCTGAATACCTGACTTTGCATTTTGACTCAAACAAATGAAATTACCTTCATATGATTCTGCCACTTGCCCTGAAACAAAACAAGCCCAAACCAGAAAAACCTACAAAACATTCAGAAAGTAAGTCCTTGAAATTGAAAGGTCTGAAACTAAAGCATTTTCAACTTACCAGTTAGGCTGGGTCTGGTTTGGAATGTGAAATACTATGCTCTGAGAGATTCATTAAATAGTGTTAGTGTGCTGCAGAGTTTACATTAGGGAGATGATCTAGTGCTTTCTCATTCTCTTAAGTCTCACTAGGTTGTATTATAATAAACTGAAAAAGTGAAAATGGGTCTGACCAAAACACTAAAGTAAAACCAAAAGTTACAGTAATTAACTGGTTTTCCTTGTTGTGATGCAGTTGTGGGTTTCTTTGCACTTGTCTTTTTTTGCTCTTGCTGAGGTTCTACTTGTCTTTATTATGTGAATAGATTTGTCCAAAACCTTTCTTTACAGACTTTTCCTTTACAGAGTATTTTTACCTGTGGGAAAGGTTCTGTTTCATTCTTAAAACAGATCAAGACACCACCCCATTGCTGCATGAAGAAAGATTTTTCAGACATAGGGCACGATGTACCAGTGAAGGGTATCTGCCTACAGAGTATGTCAGGTACCTGAAATAGACCATAATCTTCTTAGAAAGTGGATATTCACTGTGGGTTCTTTCATCTTTATCTGCTTGTTTAAAACCTTCAGCTGTGGTTCTTGCTTCAGCAGTGAATGGATGGTTGCAATTGTGTTTCTCTTATCTGCCCCCAAATGGTTTTCCTTGAAAGTATTTTTCCAGTTGTCATCCACACTACCAAGAGACTGTTTTTCCTCTTTAGACACTTCATGAATGAAAAAATATTTTCCATTTGATAATTTTGATTAAAACTCTAAATTCCAACTAACACTTTTGCTTCTCATACCTTTGATTTCTCAGTGATGTCCTGTGACTGCGATTAAGAAGGATTTCCCTCTCATTAATTTACCATTCTCGTAAAAAATGACTGATGTAGATGAGAGGACTGTAATATTTCAGAGCTTGCTACTGGTACACTGTCTCCTTGTGTGAAGCACAGTGCAGCTGCCTGAGACTGGGAGCCAACCATTGCACTGAGATGAATTTAGAAAGGGCACTTAGGTTTTGGGGTTCAGTGCATTACACAACAGGACACTCCAGTTATTCCTGGGCTTTAAAATACAACTCTGATTTTCTTTCAAGTTCTGCATTAAAGCATTGTAAATAATTGTTAAATTATTTATTATTGTTGTGAAATAAGACTACAAAACAATACTGAGTTCAACTAATGATGTGTTCGTGTCCTTTTGCCAATTTGGCATCATAATAAAACTCAGTAAATCAGAGAAGTGTAAGAGTGAGCTTCAAATATAGAGTCATAAGGCTCTGCAAGAAGCTTGAATTTGGGGGTTTTTATCTTCTTAACTCAATCACGCTTTTATGAAACCTGGCTATCTTGAATATTTTTCTTGTTTATCCACAATAGAAAATCATGTTTACTAATATAAAACCTGTACCTTTTCTTATGGTTTCTTTAAACAAGTATGAGAGTTAGGAAAAGCTCTTTCTGGCTATTTTTTTATGTCTGTCATATTATTTAATTTCATCTGTAGGAGGGTACTGTATTTGTCCTCCCCAATGCACATATACGAGAGAGAGTCTCAACCCTGCAGTCAGTACTGAAATTAGTAACATCATTTATTAAAAAAAAAAAATCAATTCATCAGTGGAGATGAAAGAATGGTCCCTGAGTCCAAGGTTGCAGAATAAGGATATAAATAATCCTACGTTTTCTTTTTCTAGAATTTTATATGGTGCATGTTGGATTGTAGAACTGTGATATTTTCTTTAAGATGATCTAATCGAAGAGGAATGTTACTAGTTACTGACCAAAGGTAATTGCAGGGACTCTTTGTGCAGATGAGTGTGTTTAAATTATGATAAGGTTGTTCAGTGCTGTGAAAAACAGGTTGTGGTGAATTGGAATGTGGAAATCAAGGAAAGAGAAGAAAATAAAACAGAATATAGAGAGGCAGAAAAAGAATAAAAGGGGTGAAAAGGTAAGAAGGTAACAGAAAACAGATAAACAAACAAAAACCCAAAAGAAAATAAGAGAACTAGATGTACAGGAAAATGAAATGGAGGCATAAAGTTATTCAGAAGTGAGTAGTGGAAAATCTGTGATAAAACCCAGTAATAAGATGAAAATGACAAAGTTGAAGGAAAAAAGGTCTATTAGTATGTAAGGCTAAGAATAGGATCTTTTTCTCCTTCCTTTTTTCTTTCTTGTTATCATCTCTGTCTTAAAGGTTCCTCTTACTGTGTTGTGATGCCTTCTATTTCTTTTTTCTCTATTCTCCTTACATAGTGTCTTCTAAGAACACCCAAAGTCATGTTTGATCAAGGCAGATAGCTGACAGCAGCTTTTTCATTGCACAGTTGAGCTGGGAAAACACCTGATTTTTAAACCTTTTTTATTCCAGTTCAAAGATTGTTTATATTCATAACAGAAATAGAAAAAGCTACCATTGTCTGTCAGTCAAATCATGAAGAAGTAGAACCCTCAGTCTTTTCACTGGGAAAAAAAAAAAAAAGTTAATGCATATTATACTCTTTATGTTGCCAACTTTGACTTAGAACTGTAGAACTGATTAGGTTTTAATTGAAAATGCCTATAAGAAGAATCGATGCTGCCTGGTCTGTTTCCTTGGGAAACATAGTGCTTGCATTAAGCTCTTTCTAATCCCAGTGACTACTATATAATGTTCTAAGTGATACTTTAGCAGCAAGATATGGTCTAATGCCTTCCAGACCAGAAGAACTATGTGAAAGTAGGGAATGAGCTCTGACTTAGGAAAAGACCTGAGGAAATTGTAAAACTGCTTTTGTTTTGAGGCTTGAAAGAAAAAATAACCAACCAAACACTTCAAAAAAAAGAGTAATCTTTGTTTTCTGACCATCACATGTTTCCTGGGCTTCATTAGGAGCATCATAAGAGGTCAAGGGAGGTGATCCTTCCCCTCTGAGGCCACACCTGGAGCCCTGTGACCAGTGCTGGGCTCCCTGGTACCAGAGACATGGACATACTGGAGAGTGTCTAGTGAAGAGCTCCTGAAGAGAGCTAGGACTGTTCAGACTGAAGCAGAGAAGGCTTAGGGAGATCTTATGTGTGTAAGCACCTGCCAGGGAGGGGGCAAAATAGATGGAGCCAAACTCTTTCCAGTGGTGCCCAGTAACAGGATGAGAAGCAATGGGCATGCACTGAAGCACAGGAGGATCCCTCTGAACCTCGGAAAACACCTTTTCATTATGATGGTGAGCAAACACTGGCACAGGTTGCCCAGGGAGGTAAAGAACTCTTCATCTTGGAGATACTCAGAAGCCATCAGGACATCCAGCTCTAGTTGACCCTCCTTGAGCAGGGGCCTCCAACCAGATGGACCGCAGAGGTCCCTTTCAGCCTCAGCCAGTCTGTGATTCCTGGGCATGAATACAGCACCTGCTGTGGCTTTAAGTAAAAGGTGTTAAATGTTTTCCTGAGCAATCACAATAAAACTTTATTAAGAAACAGATGATGAGCCTGATCTTGAGTCAGTTCTTAATATTAATTGCAGTGTATTTTGCTTGTGTTTCAATCCAGAAAATCCTGTTGTACTTACTAAAGAGACATGCGATGAGCAGACAGTGGGAGTCATCATTTTTCTTCATTAGATCTGAATGAGTGTTCGCACATGGACAACTGAATTGGAGGATTTTTTTTTAATACTCCTTCAGAATTATTTTAGCAAAGTGAAATTGACAGTGAAAAGCATATGAGAAAAGCAAACTGCTGTCAATATATAAAAGGAACCTTTAAGCAATTTTTTGCATACCACTAACCTCAGCCTGGGATATTTATAATATATCAACCAAAGCTCAACATTTAAGGCATAGTTGACTGAAAATCAATCTGTGGGAAACTGCATAGCCCAAGGGACTTTTTAGATGGATATATCCCTTTTAAATTCCATGTATTTGCAGGAGAGTTTTCCCAGGTTGCTGCTGCCTCACAGTCAATATTATGACCTTATCTTTAATGTTTTCTTACTTAAAAGAAATTAATTAGGGGAGCCAGAATCTAATGCATTCTGTATAAATGATTGCATAGAAGTGACTATGGTTTTGAACAAATAGACTTTTTTTTCCCCTGTTATTACTGTTTCTGAATACTTGTACTGATTACTGTTTCTAAATATTTGTACTGATCTAATTCATGGGCTTTTGATAAAGGATTTCACCTAATACGGTTTATGTAAAATAACTCTTGAAAATAATTTGATATTCATTAAGTATTGGAGTGTAATGATAATGCTTTGCTGAAACTATGATGGTATGATACTATGCTGTATGTTTACCAACCAGCAGAAAAACCCCCACAGTCTGATTTCTTTAATCTCAAACATTTGAGTTATCTTTTATTTGAGTTAACTTATAAAGTAGGTTATCTGCTATAAAGCCAGAAGCTATACAGCGTAAGAACTTGACTGTTTAAAGCTTATTCAATGATACTAGATTTTCAGTAGTAACAAATAAGTGCCTGTTGGTGTAGAAAAGAATAATCTTTCTGCCTACAGACAGATTACACTTGCTTCTAAGCAAAATGTAGTAGCCAAATAGTTAAAAATTACAGATTTATGGATCGGTGTTTAATCAGTGATTGTTTCCATGGTGGTTGAAACAGTTTTTAAAATGCCTAGTTACCATGCTGCACTACATGGAGGTTTTCTGATTGTCTTGGCTGGATTTTTTGTCTTAACACCTTCAGGGAAAAGAGTAGCAAACATCCAGGTGTGAGAAATACAAAATCATTCCATTCCCAGGATGACTGTTGGTTGATGCTTTTCTGGTACTTGCAGAGCACAAGCACTTGGGTCTGTCTTTGTCAGCTAGCCTCTAACCAGCTAACCCTCACATGAGACCACATTGGGCATTGAGCTTACCTGGAGGAATAGGTGTTCTCTCTCTTGCACCTGGAGATAATATACAAGAACCTTGCTGCATTTTGTGTCAGGTAGGAAAGGAGGCAGCAGAATCTTTAGGTACATAAATAATACATGCATTTCAGAAATAAACTGAAGTCGAAACATCTGCCGTAAATCAAGATGTTAATCTGAGAATGTGTGACATGAATCAGAAGAGATGAGTGAACAAGGGATGAAAAACACTGTAAAAAGAAATGAACAATTCTCCAGAGATTAGATTTGACATCCAAAACCTCTTGATGATTGTTTAACACGGGGGAAGCAATGAGACTATAACAGCTTAGGTTGCTGAATGCCTAAAACCCCCCTCTTAGGTAATGTGTTTAAAGTGTTTATGGCAGGATTTAGTGAAAATCAGTCTTTTGAGTCTAAATGGTTTAAGGGTCTTTGAGGTTGACAGTGGTACTGATGAGTCCTGGTGATACAGGTGGTCACACTGTTACCTTCTTGTGCGTGTTCTTTCATTATCTATAAAAGATTATGTAGGAAATGAAATACCTGGTAGATAGTGTAATTGATATTGCAATATTGCATTGTCAGTACTGATGGTGGCTTCAGAAGAAAAAACAAAGATATAAATAAATGCTAATAGTAACTACCTCTCCATATGCTTTTAGGTGCTGACTCTCCAACAGTCCCTTCTCCTTATCTCAAGAAATTAGTCCTTCCACCACTGTGTAGGGTCGCTAAAGTAAAAGTTAGAAGTCAAGGTTTCTTCTGCTGTTGGCTGCTTAGCAAACTGTGGTGGTTTCCATAGCATGCTAATTGTCTGAGTCATGAACTGCAGAAGATAGTGTGCTGTTATTGAAGGCCACTGCCACTCTTTGATGTACTCGGAATGCTGAAAGAGCCTGGGGTGACAGGAGCTGGTCTGGTGTCCTAGGGGTCACACTGCTTATTTGACAGGAGATGAACCCTGGGTTCCAGTTCTTTGGACAGGTGGAGCTTAGCAGAACCTGGACTGTAAATGATGGTTGCTGGCCTGCTGCATTCCTGTAGTCTTGAATTATCACTCTTCTATTAATGATTCTGCTCTGATTTTTAGTGATCACATACCCTCAGCAGTGTGTAGATGGCTACGTGACAAAAGATCAGCTTCTCTAGTGCCTCAGGAAGATACAGTTTACTCTAAGATATCAGGAACAAACCCAAGTCATTGAATGCTTTTAAAATGAAAATCAGTATTCACCAGAAAAAGTTGTGTTACACACCTTGAAGTGTTTTGGTTTTCTATCTGTTTCCTATTTTCTTTCACATTAACAAGAAGGGTTTCAGTGCTTTTTCTCCTCAGAACATAGCTAGAAGTTTTCACGGAAACTGAACTTGATGGAGTTACCAGAACCTAAGATCCATGCTTTCTGTGCTAGGTTTTTTACTAGATAGGGATAAATAAAATCAGTTATTTTATGAACTTTACTGATGAAATCTCTCACTGAGACGTACACCATTTGTGTTTGTGTGTAAATCTGAAACACAAACAGGACTGGAGAGAACAGCAGAGAGAATTACTTTTAGCTGTGATTGCAATCATGAATGTGTTCAATTTTTCCATTAAAATTTTCCACTGGTAGTTTTAAAACTGCTGAGAATGTGAGACTGAGTGTGGAGGGAATTGAAATTATTTATTCCTATGTTGTTATTAAGTAAGTCAATGAGAAATCTGCTCACTTTATACCTGATTAATACACTGTGCACTGTGACTAAGTGTGCTTATTTAACAACACCTGTTTGCTCTAGGAGATGTTGACTCATTTGCATTGAGATCTGACTTTTCCAAGCTAACCGCAAATGGCTCTTCACTAGAAAAATGCATGGGTTATCTGTAATTTGAGTGTCACATGGTAGGAAAATTATTGCCTATAGCTTAAAGCTCCAAATGTAATTTATGTACTCCTTCTGTGCCCAGGCACCACGACAATGTGATGGGGATTTGGAGCATCTAAATGAGAAGCCTGCATTCAGATTCCTGTGGTGGCCAGTTGCATGGCGAAGTGCACAGGTATTTTGAGAATTTGGTCACTTTTGGTGTATAAATGCAGGCTTTGGAATTTTCAGACCTTTGTGCCTGATGCTTCCCTAGTGAGCCAGGGAAGAGAACACAGTGCCCAGTTTTTGCACTAACTTAACAAGGAGACATTTCAGACTTCTGCCACAGTTAGAATTGGCGCAGCTGGGGCTTCTGGGCTTGGTTTATGTGTGTCCTCCCCAGCACCTCTGCGCATTGTTCAGAGGAGTCGGGCTGGCAGCAGCTCAGCCTGCTGCAGCGATTTCCCTTCTGTTGGCAGATGGGCTACACTGGAACATACTGTACTCACCTCAAGCCAGTATAAGGGAATGTTGTGTTCCCGTTAGGGTTTTTATATCAATAGCAGCATTAAGGACAACTCAGCCTTGCCCTATGAATACGTACTTAAGTTTTTCGTCAGTCCTGGGGGGTAAGATAAACATATGAATTGAAAAAAATCAGTGTTTGAAAAAAATCTAATGCTCTTCTCAAGCATTTTCTCTTTTCTCTTTCTGTGAAACCTTCATCTCTGAGAGGAGCGATCTAGCCTGACAAAGTAAGATTTTTATAGCAAGACTTTCCATAGTATCTTAGTATCGTGCTGACACGCTATGTCCAGTTTATGTTGGTGCTAAGCTTGGATTCTGCAGTCTCTTTATTGCAATTTGAGTTTTAGAAATTGCAGATCAGAGAGGCTGGACCTGTCACTGCATTTGAAATGTTGTTTTGCGAGTGTGATGTTATTTTGTTTGGTAGGATTTTTTTCACAATCTCATTAAAATATTAATGAGTTCTTTCTCTTGACTAGAATCATTAAGAAAATGCTTGATGGCCAGTTGCGTTGCTCTGCACCTCCCTTCTTGCTGGATCATTTGTTATTCCACATGTTCCTAATCTGATAATTTTTTTTCTTCTGTTTTAAATACTGTTGCTGGGAAGGATCAAACTGCAATATCAAAGAAGAAAGCTTGATTACAAGTGTGCTGAAAATTCTAGGAAATATTTATACCTTTGTTGCCTTGTTTTACTTGGAATTACCATATCTGTAATTTGGTAATAAACATGGAGTTTTAAAAGCTTTACTGGGCTCTCCTGGCTCAGATTTCACCAAAGTCAATAAACAAAACCTCCCTGCTTCGGCATGTGCACAACTGAGCCAAAAAAGGAATTATGACAAAGAAGGTGGAATTTCCAAACCTAAGATTTAATTTCTTTTCATTTATTAACTTTCTAACTTGTATAAACAAAAGTATTTTGCTTTGAGCAAGGCAGAGAAACAAAAGCCACTCCTCACTAATGCCATCTTCTGGAGGACACTGTAGAAGTGCACTGCTTTCAAAAATTCAAATATTCAAAATATTGTGTTTTAGCTACACAAGTAAGTTGCAACATTCAAGTGAGAAGGTGATTTCTTACCTGAACCTGGCACTGAAAATCCTCCTGAGGAACCTTCCAAGATTTGTGTGCAGATACTCTGCAGCAGGGCACAGAACTGGAAGTTTATGGGATTGCTTATATTTGAGATGTAACACGTCCTTAGGGCTTAGTGGAGCTGGGGCTGAGCTTGGTACAGTACTGAAAAATTTTTAAGAAAACTTCTTTAATTACTTCCAGTTTAGTCCTAGAAAAACAGCTTGCAGAATCAGCATATAATTTTGGAACGTGCATCTAGAAATATCTGTTCCTCGTTTTATAATGCAAAAGATTTTATTTCATAAGTATATGGAGTTTAGGTATAGTTTTGTTGCCTATATGATAATCTTGTCATTGACCTTGCCAAACTAAATTCTATATAGACTGTTGAAATTTGTTTCAATTACTAAAAATTTAACCTATTAAATTGGATTTCAAGGCTGAATTAAAACATCCATGTAACCTATAGTTTGTGAACTGTTGGTAAAAATAGCCTGTTAGTTTACTGAGACGATTTTAAAGCCTGTGAAGCTCCTTTAGTGTTTTTATCTTGAACTCACTATTTGGTAGATATATCTAGGACTTTGTAGTTTGTTTACAGTCCTATCATTCATTATTTGAATTTATTGTTGTGTTAATGATTTCTAATGTAAAGTGTATTATTTTCAAAAGTACATAAGTGATGTAGGATCCCATTACCTTTTTTCCTGTATTGTTATGGAACTTTATTTTAAAGTCACTCAGATACCCTTTAAAGTGCCATATGAGATATAAAAACTACACAATAAAAAGTCAGTTCTTTAGTGTCATATCCTATGAAGTTTCCTAATTTTCTTACTGAAGTAGGCTGAGTAGCTGAGCTTCATTCACATTACATTGTTACAGCTAGTGCAGTCTGATGAAGACAGCAGGATTACTGTGCTGAAGTGAGCAAATTGCTTGTGTCCTTACAAATGAAGGACATCTCAAGAAATACAGATGTATTTGTGCCTCAGTGATATTAATGTGATTTCTTTCAGGTTTGGAAACTGTTCTGAGCTGTGAGACAGTTGTCCGTGCCTCATTCGTGCAAGTTCTGTGAGCAGCAAGACTAATGAGATCTGACTCGTAATGGCTGCTGTCAGTGTCTTTTTCAAAAGAAGAAAGATTTGTTGTGATTTTATATCCTTCTTTGCTGTAATGAATTTTTACCAGGATTCTTCAATGGCATTTAATGTACTTTGTCATGGCACACATTTTCTGCAGGTATTGTAGGATTAAAAATGGTCCCCTTATTGTATACATTTTTACGATGCTTTAGATATGATATAAATTGACTTGGTGAATACACTGGTGGGCTTAATTTCCTGTTTCACTGGAATTATGGTCTTCCATGGAAGCAAAGACACTGGCTGCTTGCCTTTCATTCCCAATGGGATGTAGCCGTACTTGCCACCTAGAAGCGAGCTCTGTGAGTAGCGCCCCTTGTTGACACCAACATGTCAAGTCTTGTAACAGGCTGAAACAGCTCGGTAGAGCTGGGCCAAGTGAGGGTCGGAAGTGTCAGAGCAGGTAGCTGTCATCCCTTGTTGCTGCAGGGTTCCTGTGCGTGGCTTACTTAAGCATCATCTTAAAACATTACCCAGTCCACTGAAGTGCTTCTTGTAGCTATTAATTGCCCTCTGCATTCCACAGAGGCTCTTGAGCCCCATAGGAGCTGGGAGGCTTCTAAAAGCTCTGTAAAAAACAGAAATATCAAAACAAGTGATTCACTTGGGCGCTTTCAGCAACCCAAGCGTCACAAGGAGTTTGGTTTGATTTTTTCTGCTTCACTCCTCATGGATAACCTACTGGAAATACTTGAAATTACTTACATGAGGGGCAAGAATTGGTTTTGCCTTATGGTTTTATGTTCACACTGTGTCTCTAAGAATCCTTTCATGTTCATTAACATTCATCTGTACCTTATGGGTTTTATGCCTTCCCTTACTGTACAAACAGGTCCTAAGAGCTTTTTCCCCATGTTTTATTAACAAAAGCAGGAAAACAAATAGTAAAAGAAAAAAATAGTACCTAACAAAAGCTTACTTTTGCTGACTGTTAGGGAAAATTCTATATTATATTGTGGTAAAATGTGGCCATCTGGCAAATAATACATTGCAACAAGCAATAAGCATATGTATTTGTCACCTACCTTATTAGATTAATGTATATATATAGGATTTTGTGTTAGAACATAGGAGTCTGAGCCAATAGCAATGCCAGTCTATCTTAAAACTCTCTAAACAAATGCATGCAGTGAGCCTGACATTTCCTTCTTTGCTGACTGAGGTAGGAAATAGTCACTTTGTGTGTTACGAGCAGAGTCTGGTGAAACCATTCCTCTAGTACCTACAATAATTCAAATTAGTACAAAAAAAGAAATTCATGACATCGTGGCTGCATGTGCTATGACTTTGTTGTGGTTCAAAACTTTGCCTTAAATAATTATCAGAAATGGTGGAGGAAGAAGGTGGCAAAGGAAGAAATGGAACAGGGAACATTCCAGGCTAGTCCAGATAGACGTCAAAACAGCACTCAGAGAGGTGAGTAGCCCTGAATCTGCTTTTTTTCATGCATTTTGTTATGATGTAGCAAAACTATATATAAAGCAACTTGTGGTATAGATACCAGGAGGTATCCAGTGCATACTTTAGTTATAATATAGACATAAATAAATTTAATCTTTATAATATTTTTGTAATACGTTTTGTAACAATATCTTTGTAACATGTTTTGCAATAAAACATGGTTTGTATGTATGTGAAAAATACCTTAACTTCCTGCTTTTATTATAATGTGCTGGATGCCACCTCTTTCATGTTAGTTCCCTGACCATGTAAGTTAATGACTAAATGTGTGTGACAGATTTTGAAAATTATTCCATATTTATTTAATACACAAACAAGGACTTTAGATTTTACTTTTACTTGAAAACATTTGTGGCTGTGGCTGTTGTTAATTCAGTTACATTACATTTGGAAGATTAAGGGCTTACCCCTTTTTAATTCTGCAGTTCAACATTCGAATAGTTTTGTACATAAAATTTTAAATGAGCTCATTAATTTCAGTGAACTATTGCGGCCTGTCTTAAGGGGTTTTTTACTGGCTCAGATCATTTTGTACATGGTAGTGGCAAGTGACTTGCCATCTAGACAGCATTCAATTAGCACAATTAAAGTAAAAGTAAGTTTCCCAGAACACTGTTCAGAACCTCCATTATGAATTTGCCAACAACTGGTGTAGCCTAGCCAGTTGGAAAGGACAGATGAGTATTTAAGTCTTCTATTAATCATGGCATTTTACCTAGCTAAGTAAAGATAAACAAAACTTCTTATTGGACTCTCTTTCTTACATCTCTCCTTAAAGAAAAAGATATATTAGTGACTCTATGCAAGCTGGAAGGACTTAAACTGTGCTTTTTAAATTAGGAGGTAAAGGTGTTGATGTAGGAGAAAATCTGGGGTGATATGATTTTGTGGAGGATTTAATTTTCAGGGAACATTGGCCCTTTTAAAGTGTCTGTCATACAGCTGAGAGAGTAAGGCTGACAAATGGAAAAGGTTAGTAATCTAATGACTCAATGTTTTTCCAACATCAAGAGAAATTCATTATCAGCTGAGAAGTTCAAAAGACTAACCCTGAACTCCTTTGCTGGTGATGTCAATAGGAAATTGAAAAACCTTCAGTTCCTTGCATCCACAGATACTTTAATGGAGGCTGTGTTCATCCGTTGTGAATATTTTCACCTCTAGGTAGCTCTCCAAAATGAGAGAGTTTACTGACAATCACACTTACACAGATTTTTCTCAGTTGGGATATTTTGTGTTTTTAGATATCACTGTAAACTTATTTTTTCATAAGCAGACCAGTTGTTGAAAAATTTGTGGGAAAAGGTGGCTTGAAGAGTGGACACCGTTGTTAAATTGAATAGTTTTCAAATAGATGATGACAAGCAATATAATTGCTTTGAAAAGTGTGATATGAGAGGAAGTTCTCCATCTTTCTACAAACTCTGTCTGCAGGAAGACATCTGATAGATCTTCATCCAAAGGTCACTGAAAACAATGGGAATGTAATAGGCTTTAGCCCCATTCTCCCTCTGATATGAATTGGTACACAAATCCAAATTAATTTTGGACTCAACTATAAACTTGCCTGGAGCTATAATAGGTAACTATTTAGGTCTCTATTTTAGTGTTGTTGGTTAGAACGTTTTGCAAGCTATTCCTTACAAGAAAGAAAAAAAAAGGGAAATATTTGTGATATTTTGAGCTAGTTTATTTTAAAATCACACTACATAAATAACATCAGAAAATATGAAACTGAAAACAATGAAGAGAAGCAAAAACAAGTTATAGCCATAGCAATGCAAATAGCTGTAGATGGAAATTGTGATAACTTCTCAATGAGGAGAAGACACCTCTGAATAAAAGGACATGCACAATTTAGACTGGCTCCAGTGGGGCAAGGAACAAGCCTTGAGCCCGTCTCTGCCTGCCACTTAAAACTTCTGTTAGACTTATTAAACATTTCCATGAGCACAGGTCTGTCGCTGACTCACTCTGCTGTAACTGTTATGTGTCACCGGAAGCTGCACAGATCATCTGGGAATCCACACTGACAACTCTCTTGTTTTGAAAGTTGCTTCTGGTTTGCATAATACATGTAGGTTTTTGCTGGTGATCTATTTAAATTATGCATTATTACTGCTTTTAAAATGAAAGATGAGTTTTAAGATGAAAGATGAAAGAATGATACAAAAAAGTATGGAAGTACTCTATGACTGCTTCTACTAAAATCACAGCCTCAGCCAGAATAATTCTTGAAAGGTTGAGCATATACTTTAGATGACTTAAAGTTCATCTTAGTGGGGTACAACATGCCAGGACAGAGAGTTTTGTCTCAGGTGCCTGCAAATCAGAAAACCAGCAAACAGCCTAATGCGTTTTTTCATACTGTGAACATCCCTTCCTGAGACTGGAGTTAGACTTTACTGTGGAGAGCGGTGAGAGTAACCATGCCAGGGTGTTTCACCAATGCACAGAAGCCCAGGAGAGTTGAGGCAGCCCTGGAGCCCCCCCATCCCACCCCTACTCAGGCAGGGTCAATGACATCAGGCTGCCCAGGACCATGTCCGGTCAGGAGGTGTCTGTCTCCAAGGATGGAGATCCACAACCTTTCTGGGTACCTGTGCCACTGACCAACTGCCTGAACAGTAAAAAACTTTTTTCTTCTTGAAGCAAGAGTGGAAAGACAGAGACATATTGACTGACCCTGTTAGTTTGCATCCAGAATTGGAAAAAGTAATCAATTCAAATTGTCTTAACTGCTCTGTTCTGTGCCAACTCAGGTCATCACTTTTCATGGGTGTATTTTTCTCTCACCAAGTGTCAAGAGAGCTTGCATCAAGCAGCTTTTCATGTTGGAAGGATGGAGGACCTAGACTGACAGATTAATTGAAGAGAATAAAAGAATTTCGGGGGTGGGGTGGGGTGTGTTCTTGTTGAAGTACCCCTCAAGTCCCTTTAGGTTTTGGTAATTCATTTGGTAAAAGAAAATTTAACTCAATATTATATGACTGTACCTATGCTTCACAGGGATGAGGCAGTCAGTGCATTAGCAGCACCTTGCCTCTGAGAAACCCCAGGGTTTGCTCAGTTTGCAAGAACATTCTTAATCTCCATTCCATAAGGCACATTATCAGGAGACACACTGCTTATGCAAGGGTTCTGGTACCTGTTTGACATCTCTTCTTGTGCTGTGTGTGCTTGCTTTTCTTACAGCTACCTTCCCTCCCCAGGTGATAATGACAGGAAGTATTGCTTCAGTAACTCCTGCTCCAGAGCACCCATCTAGCTTATTTTATGGAATTGACTGTGCTTTTGCTGGAGATCCACGGTGAGGCACCTTGTCAGCCCTTTTGACAGCAGGTATGAAATCAGCTCCATAACATGATGCCTTTGGAGGACTAATCAGAGGTAATTTTTGGTACTGTTCAGCAGCTCCCACATGAGGTTAAAGGGTCCCATCAAAGCCATGTGATCAAGAATATTTAAAGTCAGTTGTAGTTCACAGAATCACAGAATCACCTAGGTTGGAAGGGACCTTTTAAGATTATCTAGTCCAACCAATGGGAAAAAAAAAAAACAAACAAAACAAAACAACAAAAAACCACCACAGCCCAACATAAAACACACACCGCAGCCAACCCACACTACAACACAAACAACAACAACAAACCCCAAAATAACACACCCCAAACAAACAAACAAACAAAAAAATCCAAAAAAAACCAACAACCATAAACAACACACCACACCACCCAACACTAAGCCATATCCTTGAGCAACAAGTCAACTTCTCTCTTGAATACCTCCAGGGATGGTGCCTCAACCATCTCCCTGGGCAGCCCATTCCAATACCTGGTAACCCTTTCAGTAAAGAAATATTTCCTAATATCTAACCTGAACTTCCCCTGGCGTTTTGTGTTACAGGGTTCCTGGGTTTTGTGTTACAGGCCTGCAGAAAGCTGACAGAATAACAAGCATCACCATTCTTTGTCAGTATTGTGTTAAATGTGTGGTAATATTTGAAATTATTTTGAGGTTTGTGATGATTTGATATTTTTTTACCCCTCTCTTCTAAAACACAATATTCATATCAGGAATTAAAAAACAACATTATTCTCACTCTGTTGCAAGGCTGAACACAGAAAATACCACAAGAGAGGTGGATTTTATGGTAACTGACATTATTTTTGAGCTCCCAGATATTGATATAACTTGGTCTGACCTTAAATAACTAGTGAAGTTTCTTGCTGAATCCAGGCAAACTCTAAAAATTTTGAGGACTGTAATCATTATGCATGGGGTGAAATAGTTCTGAATGACCTTCCTCTTTTCATTCTGTCTTTATTAAGAAAGCATCTCTGAAGTTGGTGGGAAAATTTGGCATCTTGTCCTTTTCTGTGCATTTCTATTTCTCTCATTTCTCCTCTGTGCCAAAACATGTTCTTCCTAGTTTTTACAAAAGAACAAGCTGTTGATGCTGTTGCTGCTTTGGGGGTAGAATCAGCCCAATGTTGGAATATTAACATTAGTGGTAGTTTTGATAGGCTTAGGGGAATATTCCTGAGAAGTGAAAGTAACACAGGATAGCTTTGGGGTTTAACTGTGTTTTAGCAAAGTTTTATGGAACTCAGGGGGGATGAATGATAGTGTCCATTACCCAGAATACTAATGCTGTGGAGAAACACCGGAACTAGAGATGGGTAACCAGCAGAGCAAGATGTAACTGTCTTGGCAGGGTGCAAAATAGTGTAGTTGCCATTCTTCGTGTGCCTGAGGGAGCTGACGGAGAGAAAGCCTGAATGTCTTTTCATGTTGCATTGCCTTGTGATCCGATGACCTTTCGCCTTGCAGAGTGGTTTTTATGAATACTTTACAGACAAAAATCCAGTTACTGAAAAGTGAAGGTTTTTTAAAAGAATCTGAAACTACAAAGCATTATAATCTAAAGTGAACATTTTCTTTCTCAAACACGTACAACCTAGAGAGAGGTATTTGGAAAGCACTACTGATTTGATTTGTAATCTGCAGTATTCCTTCTTTGCCATTCTTCTAGTTTGATGAAAACACTGTCCTTTTGATAAGCTCACACTTCAATTAAAGTTTTCCATTATAAAAAATAATTCTTCTGTTAAAAGAAAGATTTAATTTTTTATTTCATTCTCCACTTTAACTACCTTTTTCACCCTTTCCAATACAAACGCAGTCATCCTTTACATCAGCAAAGCTAATAGACCTTTTTACTGCCACTCAAAATTAATTAGCAACTCTTTCTTTATTCAGTACTCTAAAAACACTTCAAAAACACATGCACATTTGGTTGACCTTTGGGGAAGAAGTTAGAGGATATGGCTGTGTTACAAAGTGTGATTTTTAGGCACTCCAGGACACAGATGTCACAGAAAACAGTGGTTAGAGCCAACACATGCATTTGCATCCCATTTTTCATATCTTTTCAAAGTTATTGAAGCTATGGCAAAGAAATATTTGTTGTTTTTTGCAAGGGTTTTCTAGAATATCTGAAATCCACCACATTTGCTTTATCGCCTTTTTTTTCTTTTACAATATTAATTGTGGGATTTTTCAGCTTTACCCTAGACTCTCTTCTTTTCCTATATTTCTGAACTTTTCCAATGCTTCAAGTCAGAGTAGATATCTTCTTCCCAAGAAGTCCTAGGGCAATTGCTACACTTTAAGCCATAGCAGCCTTCCCTAATAGGTGAGCTTAAGACATTTTCCTGTATTCTCTTCTTTCTCATTCAGACTGGAGAAAGGCTGCCACCTTCCTGCAGAGCTGTGGGGCTCCTCCTGGGAAAGAGCAGTGCATTTCTGCTGCTCTGCTTATGTGGGGAAGGAGTACTGGTCTGCTGCACAAAAGTAATCTCTTCCCTTAAAGTGAAGCCCCTTAAAGTCTCTGTAACATATGTGCAGAATAGACAGGATTCCCTTTTTTTATTTTTATTTTTTTTAGGAAAAAAGAGATGCTTGCTTTGTTTTTTACAAGCAGTAAGCAGTGTCTTGTGCTTTGTCCACACTCTTTAGGTATTGTTTATGATAGCATATATATTTTAGGTTTCAGGGTAAAGCAACACTTAAAACACTGGCTTCCTTTCAAAAATAGTTGTAATAGTATAAGAATAGTAGTATCTTTTCAAGAAACGGATCGGTGCTAGAAAGATAATAGATTTGTTGGTATATGTAAAAGTGGTGATAACCAGCAAATAGAAGTTTAGTCCTCTAGAGACAGAATTTGGCTCCAGAGCTTTCAATCTTCATTCATTAAAACTCAATTTCATCCTAACTTCTGGGGCTGAATTTCTTGGTCTGCTCATTCAGCCTTCCTTGAAGGTGAGAGTGGGAGAGAAGATGATGAAGAAGTAGCGATGGAAAGAGAAATGAAGGGCTAAAACAACCCACTGCAGAGCTCTTGGGACTACACAGCAGGCAGCGAAATGTGCAAACAGCATTACAAATGGCTCTTGCATCCATTAATTTTATTACTATTGGACAAAGTTCTACATGTACAGCTGATTTTCCTGCTGCTTCCAGATGGGGTCATAGCTGGGTCACTCAAAGGCATATGCCTTCTTCCTTTTTTCCTCCTGCCCTTAAGAAAGGGATAATTGTTTCTTCCCAGCTGTTTGGATTCTGCAGTTAACTCTCTCAGTACAGTTTTCCACTGTAGTGTGGTATTACTACTGCCCAGCTCCTGCTAGGTTGCACATTTCCTTTTTCCCCAATATGCTACATACATTTTGCAGTGTCTAAAATAAGAGTGATTACCAAGCACAATGCTGCATTTACTGGATTTGTTCAGTGATTAGGTATGATCGCGCTAATAGAGCTGCATTACGGGTATTCTGCTGCTAGTAGAGCTGCACAGCAAAATTAAAAGCATTCATATCATGCTGTTCCATGAATTATATTCCCAGCCTGCTGTGTTCTCTATTAGAAAGCAAACAGTTACCATGAGGAGGTGTACTGAAGAATTGCCTCCCTGCCAGCTGTCTGTCTCCTCCTATCAGTTCGGTAAGCCAGGGCTGCTCAATAAAAGTGACTTTGTGAAGTGTCTTGTGTCAAGAGAGCAATTATGCCACACCTAGCAGAATGTTTTACTCTCCATGCAATCTAGAATTGAGCTTCTCTCCACTTTGGTAGCTGCAGATTTTGCTACCATCTCTCTGCCTTGCCATCCTCTAAAGAAATAACACCTTCCTGATTAGAATTGTCCCTTTCTCCTCCTTGTATACACTGCATACTTAATTTCTCTTCCCTTTCAGCATTGCCATCCTGGAATTATTATGTTATAATTGCTTGTTTATCTTCTAGTTGGTCCCACTTTGGACATTTCCTGAATAACAGCACATAATCATCCCTGGTAGTGCGCATACAGTGCAACCCGAATGGAATCATTCTCATCTCTCTGCGATCTTGTTTATTGCCAACCTCACTGAGGTGCTGGCACTGTTCTCCTTTCCCATTGGCAAGCTGTTTATCTGCTTCTGAAACTCTTGGGGAAAGATGCCCACCTTGACTATACCTCACCTAGTGGACACTTTGGGGCTTACTCACTTTTACCTCCATTTGCCTCTTACTAATTCTGTAGTTGTCCAAAAACCTTCAGTTCATTACAATCTCAATTTACTGCCTTCATTTACAGCACAGAAGCAGAAACCTAAAGTAAGAGGGCTCTGACAATGGGTGCTGCTTAACTCTAGCCCATCTGCTCAGCGAGGTGCTGCTTCACAGAGGGACAGGCTGTGACCTGCCGCCGCAAATGGCAATAGCCTGTTGGTTTCTGAACCAGCACCTGCACAGAAGGGTTCTGTTTCACTGGAGTTAGAGCCTGTGCAGTCTAGCCCATAATGAGCACATAAGTTAAATCATATTTTTAGGTTTAATGGAGTTACTCCTGATTTACATTGCTGTAATTGCTCCAAATCAGTAAGCACCCTTTTCCTGCAGCACAGCAATACAGCTGCAGTGGAAATGGATTAAGAAGAGTCTCTTCCTTTTACTAGAAGCCTCCATTGATTTAATTCATCTGAGGCAAATAACTAGATGAAATAATTAGCTGCAATTTAACCATCTTGTATCTGAAAGTGATTTCTGAGGCCAACAGATCAAAAATGATCACTTAGTTTGACGTATTTTTGAATGTCTGTTAAAAAAAATATCTAAAAACCCACTTCCTCACCTGCCATATTTTTCACATACTATTAAGTAATAAATTACGAAGACATTCATGGAATTTTATGTATATATATATACGTTTATGCCTAGCATAGAGCTTATTTCACCTTCTGAAATGAAATATTTGTGCAACTGCTGTTGTTATCTCTCTTGAGTGACAAAAGGAAGCAAAACCATATGTCAAAGCTTAGCTTAGTGCAAGGTATGAAAATAAAATGTGACTCATATACTAAATAAGATAAATTTTTAATACGCTATTTGTTGCTTGTGTTTTATGAATGGTGAATATTTTACTCTCTTTACAAGCATTCCTGAATTGTTCTGTGCAGTCTCTTAGAAATCTTTTAATAGAGTGTTGAGTAGCGCTGACTCTTCCTTTAAAGAGGTATCATTATGCCGTGCTGTTTGAAATGAGGCCAGAGAGGAGATTTCCATGCCTAATGTATGTTCTCTTTGTGATCATTCCTTAGCAAAGAGAATTCACACTAGGATAAAGAATATATACCTATATTGCAAAAGACAGTATTTGTATTTGGAACATCCCATAATTCGGGAGGCTAAATGCAGAGAAGAAAGAGAATAATCTGCAAATGCATCGCTGCCTTGACACAGTCCAACCAAGGACACAGCAGCAGATAAAGGTGTCTTTTTCTTTTAGTTTCTGGAAGATCAGTACCTGTGGCCTTTTGGCAGTGCTGTGTTATTCCATTCTAGCACTGTTTCTTTAGAAAATTTGGGAGAGCGCAGGTTGCGATGACACTGTCTTCCTCTCTGCTCACTCACCTGGCCTTGCCAACCCCAGATATGGTTGAGTCTGTTCACAAATTTCAGATAAATTTGGGAGTGAAATTCCAATTCCAAAGATAGTGTTCCTGTAAATTTTGAAAGATTGCAATATCATAGAATCATAAATTCATAGAATTGTCTATGGGACCTTTAAGATTACCTAGTCCAACCATCAATCTAACTCTTATGAAAAACAGCTCATCACTAAACCATGTCACTAAGCACTGTGTCAGCCTGACTTTTGAATACCTTCATGGATCGTACCTCTCTGGGCAGCCCATTCCCATGCTTGATAACCCTTTTAATGTAAAAAAAAAATCCTGATACCCAATTTGAACCTCCCCTGGTACAACTTAGGGCCATTTCCTCTTGTCCTATCGCCTGTGAATATGAATATAAACTCACCCTTTAGAAGAGACCAGAGAGTCTAATTCAGATTCATTTGCCCCAGTCACAAGAGACATTTCAGAGCTTAGACCTTACTGGGCATGCAAGTCAACTGCCTGGAGGCACAGCTGAATGGAAAATCATGTTTCTCTCTGTAGAGTTGCTTGTTTCTTACTGCAACCAAATTCTTGCTTTACTCTTAAGATGAAACTGATCTTTCTATACATGTTTTATTGAAATTTATTGGTCATGTTAAAGGAAGAGAAATAAAGAAGGGAAGCTGCTTGAATTTGCTGAATCACTTCTGAATCATCCCTAAGGCCTTTGGTTTATAACTATGAAATGACCAGAGGAAAGAACATTTCACCATATTGTAAGTTCCGGTAGAAGCTGTCACAGAGAATGGCAGGGTGCAGTTTATATAATAAAATACATTCTGTAGGAAGAGAAACTGAAGTGAGTAATACGTCATCTGCCTTGAATGGGTACAGCCGTAAATAAAAGCGACTGTCTTCTTAAAAACACGGAGAAGCTTTTCATTCAAAATACAAACAGAGGACACGGAACGGACTGCTCTTACCAAAGTGTCCGAAAAGCTACAGAGGGGCACAGAGGCTGTATATGCACAGCCAATAATGCAAGGTGGAAAAAAGTACATGAAGAGTATTGTACTGAGGAAACTTTCAGAAAAATTGTGGTTGGTATCTGTTGTCAGCTCTGTTGGATAGTCAGTGTATTCATAATGACTCAAGACACAGAAGAGAAATTAAAATTAAAATAAAAAGTAAAATTCCCAAGCATGATTAAAATTGTTTCTAAACAGCTGGCAGTAATGTGGCAAGAGCAGATAGGGATGACACACATAATGGAAACTGGGAATTTAAGAATGAATGTAACTGGTCACAGATCAGGAAGCACTAAGACGTGCCAGAGTGAATGAAGTTGTTTTCCTGCAGTTTAGCATCCAGGTTAATAAAATTTTCATGTGAAGGTTTCTTTATGGTTGGAGTATTTATAAAGCTTTGTCTTCACTATTTTCTAGTGAAGAGGCTACTCTGC
The DNA here is from genome assembly GCA_013398155.1 of Pedionomus torquatus. NCBI lineage: Eukaryota > Metazoa > Chordata > Aves > Charadriiformes > Pedionomidae > Pedionomus > Pedionomus torquatus. The sequence goes on from VZRU01008032.1 coordinate 306,288, forward strand.
TGTGGCCTGCAGCAGATCATCTACACATTTTCATAAAAGTTGCGGGAACTTAATAGCTTTGACACTGTCAGGTTGAGATGAAAAGGATCGTTTTGTCAAATGGAACTGAGGGATGGGGAACAGAGAGAGACACACAGGCCTATATCTACACTAAGGCGTGGTCATCTTGTTTCCTGAGGAAACCAGGCTAAAAAATAAAGGTCCAAAGAAGGGTGAATGATGCTTCTTTCTCTTCTTATCTCTTGACTGTACTTCTGACCACACTCACACTGTTAATCTTAAGATTTAGAACACTGTCCTTAATTTAAAGTTGACTTGCGGGGGCAGAGGTGACTGTGATTTGTAAATAGAAGGAAATGAGCCCTGGCCTTTAGCTGGCACAGCACAGATTAACAATCAATAGTCCAGCAGGACAGATAAATCACAAAAGCCAAGTCAAATCTTGTACAGTTAAAGGCCAGATGGATGGTCCAGATCCAGGACTGTGCCTTGTGTGGAAGGCAGGATGGTTACTCCTCTTCTGCAAATTTCTGACATGAGGGTTGACACTTGGTCCTGATAAATAATGTAGAATCCTCAAGAGGCAGCTGTGGTGTGAAAGAGAGAATGGGGAGGCAAAAGCTCCAGGTCAGGCTGCATAGGAGGAACATGGCTTTACAACAGTTCCTGCACAGAGGACAGTGCTATGGCTGTATGGCACATGGGGTGGATTGGAAAACCTACCCTGGCTTGGGGCAGAAGTCTTCCCAGTGTTGTGGCCGGGTAGCTTTGGAATCAGAAATGGAGAGGTTATTCAGAGAAACTGTCATTGCCCTTAGCTCTGATCCTTGTATTGTGGGTGCTTGTCACACAACAGAGCTGCAGCCATGAGTTCTCTTCCACTGCCTGTCCCGTCTGGGGCTCCAGCACGTCTGAGAATCGCTGTCTCCAACCCTGACCTAGCGGGAGGGAAAACACACGAGCAATCCAGCCGTTGGCTTGACACAGCTAATGTGTTTCAAAGTGCATAGAACTGAGTAGGGATCAGGTTGTTAATCACATGGATTTCTGAGTGGATTTGTAATGTTACCCAGACTGGCAAGTAATTACAGCAGCTTTACAATATTACTCTTAATCAGAAAATATTTGTCCTGCATTCCCATTGTGTATTTGAACTCAAAAGTTGTGCCAAAAAGAGGCATAGTCCTCCAAGAAGATAGCATTGAACCGATCTGTCCACTTAACAATGGAGTGCTGGAAATTTTGTCAGCATCTAAGTTTCACCAATATTGCAGTTCCTCAAGAGAAAACATTCATAATGTGCCAGAATGCACTTGGCTGTGATTCTATCCATATACTCAGCTGGAGCAAGCAGTCAGCATTTGATGCGGCTCAAATTTGAATCATGCAGGCAATGAAAGTTTTATAAAGCCTAGACTGAACTGAGATACCACATTGGCAGGCAACACATGCGTGACATGCATGGCAGGTACCGGTCTTAATGAGAGGCTGTCACTAAGTGAATGGTCAGCATCCATGTGCAGTGTATGCACACACGTGTACACTTGCAGTGGGAGCAGGAATACAAGAAGGGAGAGCAGACACACCCTTTCTGTTTCATCTCCATAAAAAGCTCCTGTGGCTTTTCCCTTCCCTAAGCTTGGAGTACAGAAGTGTGAAAGAATAGAAGCGGCACGCTGGCTCGTGATGCACAGCCCAGGAGCAGCCATGGGCTTTACGGGAATGACATTTACAGCTGACATCAGATCTGAGTATTTGCATTGGATTTCAGTGTCAGCATCGGAGGTGTGGCTTAGCGGGGACACTGTTTCAGTCTTCTGATCCAGCTAAGAGGCAGCTCCGTCTGAGGAGATACTCACTCCCCTCGTCTCTGCTATCCTGCTTGCATCTGACTCCTCCCTCCTGCAGCTCAGAACAGTGCAGGGTGAATCCAACAGCCTCTCCTTTCTACTATATTTCTCCCTGAGCTACTAGAGCTTGAACATACCTGATATTCTGCCTTCGTTTCAACTGAACTCGTGAGTAAGGCACATTGCCTGATATCTGTCAAAAGTGAATGGCATGTTATTACCTGAGGAGCCTAAATTAACCATCTTCAGTACTGAAAGGATTATGAAGAATTGCATTTTTTTCAGCACCTTTGATACTTCATTGTTGTCTGATTTTTCGAGAGCATGAGTTGTTCTGGTTATGAAGGGTGCTTTCACCTGAATATTTCTTCATCAGATGCCACAGAAGTCTAGGAAAACAAAGAAACTTGTGATGTGAAGCTAACAGTTCTGGTTTCAGCTAGTGAAAACTTGCAGAGTCAGTGAGAAGGCAAAGAAAAAAAAAATGCCAAGGACAATGTCGGTAACGCCTAGTAATTTGTCACTCAATGGGACGAGCTTCCTCACTGAAAATCATAGCATTATGGATAAGCCTAGTGAAGAGAGAACTTTGAATGTCTTTCTTTTCTGCTTGACTTTTATCCTTGCATTCACAGCACTTCTGGGCAGCATTTATTCACTAGTTTCCCTGCTGAAAACGCAAAATAAAACCACGGTTTCAATGATTGTGACCTCTTTGTCAATAGATGATTTGATCAGCATTGTGCCAGTGATTATTTTCATGCTCACACAGTGGTCTAGTAATGTCCTCCCCCAGCCTCTGTGCACCACCTCAGCACTTATATATTTATTCCAGGGCATTTCTAGCAACCTGAAAGGGTCTCTTATAGTTTCTTACAACTTCTACACTGTCAACAAGACTGAGACAATGAGCTGCAGCACTTCCAAGCGACGAGTCAGCGTGGTATGGGCCATTTTTACCATTTGGATTTTCAGTTTGCTGATCTGCATTTTGCCTCTCTGTGGTTGGGGCAAGTACATCCCTACCTCCTGGGGCTGCTTCACTGACTGCACCAGTTCCTACATCTTGTTTTTATTTATTGTCTACTCAGTGTGCTTTTGCCTCCTCACAGTGCTCTCTGTTCCTCTAACTTACCAGCTGTTGTGCTCAGATGAGCAACAGCTATTACACATTGATTACCAGGAAATCTCTCGAGGCTACATGACCCCTGGGACACCTGCAGGCTGCAGTACTGCTACCCCATCTCTGTCACCAGTGGACCCTGTGGATAAAATCCTGAAGCATTTCCAAAACCCATGTCCAAGCTCCGATGCAGTTTTTAGGAAAGGTGTGGCTGAGAGCGGTGCACTCGAGCCCTGTTGCACGAACAACGTACAGAGCAGGAACTTCACGGTGGGCTTTGCCCAGAAACGATTCTCACTGATTCTTGCATTGACAAAAGTCATTCTCTGGCTGCCAATGATGGTAAATTGTCAGATTGCTTTACTTTCTAATATTTAATTACCTTTAAATAGGATGGGAGTTGGTGTGCCATGTATTGAAACAGATGACCAGTAGCCATTGAAATTGTTCCTTATAGTATAGTTTGTGCCGGCAAAAGTCCTTTTAAGCAGGTTTGTGTCATGACATTAATTTAACTGGCTTTCAGCAGATTTGGCAGAGCCTAATTCTCAGTATGTTACTCTATCATCACATAATTTGTATCTCCTGAATACAGGATCGAGTAAGGTCCACCTTTTGTATTGCCAGCTCTCTGACAAGCAATGGTTCAGCATTATAGGGTCTGTGATTTGTACTAAGCTTGCTCTTCTGCCCCTCCTCACAGCTGTGAGTCATGTCCTTTGCCAGAGTGGTTAAAAATAGGAGTTTATTAGAAAAATGAGGTTTGCTTGCATCTTTGTAATCTCTGTAGCTTTGGGGTGGTGGGCTGGGTATGAAGGAGTACTGTCCGTGTGCACGCACTAGTATATTTTGGAACAGGTGCATTCATGTATAATTATAAAGGAGTCTGATGAGAACATGGGTCTGGGGCAGTGTTACCACTGTCCCCAGGATGTGATTATACTCAGCATCTGAGCTGCTCTCAAGGCAAGGACATTACAGAGCATCTGCAGCACAACCCTGTGTGGAGCCAAGTTCTCATTGCAATTCCCCATCTGGAGTTGGGGTTCCTCAGTACCATGCAGGAGAGACTGAGCTCACAGTCTCTTCTGAGTTGCTTGGATTGCAAGTTGCTTGTTTTATAGTGCTCAGGAATCTATATTTAGCTGAAGCAAAGGTTTTTCTGAGAAATGAAAAATGAGGAGGAGAGCCTCTGTCAGTGTGCTTTCTTCACTCTCAGTTAGGAACAAAATTGTTAGGCTCAGCAAACATTAATGACAACCTCTGTCTTGTAGTTGTGTCATATTCACAGTGAGGTGTTCTGTTTATTCCTGGAAGTATCTCATGTACCTGAAGCGTTTTAAATTTCAAAATGCTCTGCCTTTCAGATACAAATGGTTGTCCAGCACATCACTGGTTTTCAAAGCTTTTCATTTGAGATACTTAGCTTCCTGCTGACTTTGCTGGCTGCCACAGTCACCCCAGTATTTGTCCTGTCGGAACATTGGATCCACCTGCCCTGTGGCTGCATCATTAATTGCAGGAGGAATTCGTATGCAGTGTCTTCAGAAGAACTCAAAAGTAAGTATGGAAGTGTGACACGCAGCTGGAATGTATCTTGTAGTAAAAGGCATAGGGAGTTAGTGTCAGTAACAGTGCTTTGTACTTCTTGAATTGTTCACCTGAATTATGTAGACATTATTCAGAACAATATGTGAGACTCACGATGTTAATGCGGATGGCAACAGCTGGATGGAAATAGTGTTTGCTGTGGCACAGAAACTTGGCTGATTTTCCCAGGTCACTGTCAGATCTTTTAGTAGAGTCTGATGGACTCTGAATCCTAGTTTTGCTCTCCTTTCCTACCCCAGGAAGGATGTATATACTAAATCTGACTTCTATTAATCAAATACATGGAACATATTTAATATTGTGGGGGAAAAATACGCTAATTGTGAGCAAATTGTAAGAAGGAGAGGTGCTGTTGTTTGCACACCTGCGCTGTAACTATTAAGCAGGAATCACAGCAACACCAATAAGCAAATAGCAAAGGGCATGAGTTCTGGGAGAGGCTTGTACCTCACTGTGTTCCTGCTGCTTGTTGAAAGCTGAGGAACTCCTACACAGTTTTTGCCTAAAAATATTTCCCTACGTTTCTAAAGTTTACCTTGGAAGTTGTTTTCCTTTGTGTAACAGAGGATGCCAGACCTTCACTGCTAACATTCTTGGAATCTTCTGAAGGCCTGGTTTTCTCTGGGCCTCCGTGTAAATCTAGCTGGAGGAATCCCTGCGCACGCTGACTGCCACAGCCCATCTCCCACAGTTACACGACTTTTGTTCTTCTCATAAAGAACTTGGCCATGTGGTAATATTCAAACAGAGAAATAGAAGACAAAGAAATACCGCTGCCGCTCCGTGAACTTTTCTCTTGTGAAAAACACGTTTAGGCTTCTGTGAGCATGAATAGCGTTGTCATATTTGCGGCTAAAAGACTGTATGAGGCTGCCCTGGCAATTTCCTGGCTACAGTTACTTATAAAAATACCTCTGTCTCCACTGAGGAACTGCATTTTGAATTACAGCTGACAATATGTTTCCAGTATTATTTTGAGAGAAGTACATCTTTATAAAATGTTTTTTTAAACTTATTATACCTAGTAATATGTACCCACCTAAAAGTTCAGTATCTTGATTAGTGATTAATTTCTCAGAAAACTGAAAATGTACGGACTTTAAAAAATACAGCTGCCCAACAGTAGATAATTATGGGAAGTCTGAAGGATAGAAATCTGCCACAGGATATTAAATACATCTGTATTTGTTAGATCTCTGTTAACATATAATAAATATGTTCTGGTAAAAATCTCAGATTGGAAGTTTACGAAGAGGGAATGCAGAACAATGACTGATTTTTTGATTAATGTTCATAATTATTATCAAGAATAACATCATAAAATATTTTTTATTTCCTATTTATAATCCTGCAATTATATTAGCATATAGAAATGATAGAGTTACGCATTAATCTTTCAGAGGTGGGAGTTGCAGTGCACTCATTCCTTGAGGCCTGGTCTGAGGGGAATTGAAAGAGCTGGCGAATTTTATTTAGGAAGTTAGAGTTGGAATGGAGCAGAGTTAGAATAGAATAGAATAGTTCATTTGGAAGGGACCTATAAAGATCATCTAGTCCAACTACAAAAGTTAAGGGCTAAGTACTTCAGAGCATCTGGGTATTTCACATTCTCTGGAGTGAAAGGCCTCTGACATCAGTGGATGGATTCCCAACATTCACTGTATGTTTAGGGAGAAAGAAAGCTCCTGAATCTTAGAGAAAAGCCATTCTCTTTCATGGCTTTCACTTACTTTGTATGCATTCTCCAAGTGCTGAATGATTTGTGCTGCAACTGGTGCCTTTTCAACCTCCTTCCCAAAAAGGATGACTGCAGTTTATCAAGAAGGGCAGTTTATTGCAGATATATTTAATAATGCTACTTAGATAAATGTACAATGGATGGAAAAGTAGCGATTATAAGATTATTTAAAATAAATCTGTCATTTTTAGATATTTGTACTAAAGACTATTCTCAAGTTTTAAAGCAGTGACTGCTAAGGTCAGAATTTTACCTACAATTAAATATCAGCTAGTAAGCAAAAAAAAAATTGTTGAGCAGAAATAGAAGTTGTATAAATGTATCCCCGTAACCGTTTATTTTATAATTTAGCATCAAAGGTTTACTGGGAAGATTATTTCATTAGTTAAATAAAAGGCATTACTACATAATGTAAGATGAGAAGAGGGAGGATGGAGAATCTCAGGTGATTAGGTGATTTGTGTTAGAAAGAAGAACAAAACGATATAAATAATAACTGAGGTTTTTTTATTTAACTGTTCAATTACTTGATAAGATTAATTGGATCGCTGAATTTACAGTGGAGAATATACAAAAAACTAATTGTGTAAATACTTCAAATATTTTTTTTTTATGGTAAAGTTCTGCTTTTCCTAATTATTGATATTCAAGTTTAGTTATCGATTCTCAGCAATATTTTATCATTTTGTACAATTTTTCACTTTTAGGAATACAGCTGAAACAGGCTCTGGAAAATAGAGTATTTAAAAATTTAGGTATTTTCTTCTTGTTTGTATCCCGTAAAACATCGTATATGTGTGTTTATGAAAATTGCAGATAAACTACTCATTTCTGGGAATCCATTAACTTTGGAATGCCATTTCTGAATTCGTTAGGAAGGCAGTATAATAACATACTATCTGAGAAGTCTTTCTTCTCAACAATTTATTCTTTTTATAGAAGGAAAATTGCCTGTCTCCAGCAGTCGTTAAATAATTTATACCATGTTTTAGAATGTCATTTTCATTGTGTACGCAATCTCATTTTTCTTTTTGGTTTTGACTCTTTTAATCTGACTTTCCTTTCTTCTTAGACAAACGTAGGGCATTCGAATTCAACCTGTCATTCCAGCAAGGCTATGGAATCTACAAAATATCCCATGAAGACCACCACCACCACCACCACGGTGGTGATGATACATCTACGTCCTATCACAACCTGGTGAGCTACGACTGCGGGAACTCCAAAGAACCTCGGCGAGGGAGCGGCGATCGGCCCCGCGCTGGGGAGGAGGCGTTCAGCACCACTGCCCTGGAGGACAGCTCCCGGGTCGCCCCGGAGGAGCCCCAGGTCCGGCCGGAGCCAGGCCCGGAGAGCAGCACCCACCGCCCCCCGCCCGACAAACTGGGAGCCTTTGGCAGAGAAGAGGTCAGGAATTTTGATAAATCGACTTTTTTTGAAGGACCGGAAAGGAGGCTGTCTCACGAGGAAAGCCATAAACCTGAACTCACAGATTGGGAATGGTGCAGGAGTAAATCTGAGAGGACCCCTCGGCAGGTAAAATAAGAAATGCCCCCCTTTTTTTTTTTCTAATAATAAGAATTACCTTACAAAAAGCTAAGAATAATTTTCATTTACATTGAAGTTACTATTAGTCCCGTTGGTAGTGCAGTTACTTTTAGTAAAAATCATAGTTACATTGTAGATTTTAGTAGCCACACATTTTTGCAGTTCTGTTCCTGCAGTAATTTCTCACTTGTCTTCTTAATAGTGGGAGGTTTGATTATTACTATTATTTTGTGTGCACCTGCACTGTCTGTATAAGGTAAGAATTCAGCATTAATTATATTAATTCGTCTTAATGAATAGGAATTTCGTCTCCAGAAGACTCCAAAAGATTACATTTTTAAGAACGTTTCCAAGCATCTGTTGACTTTTTTTGTCATCCTTTCATTTTGGGTAGGGGGAAAAGAGAACTGTGAAATCAAACATGAATGGTAAGTCCATGGATAAATGCATATTTCAGTCTGGGCACGAAGTTTTCTATTAGATTCAGACAAAAAGATTCCAATTATTATATTGTTCATCCCTTTCCTTTAGATTGTGGACAGCTCTTGGGAAGAAGAAATTCTGATAAACTTACTAGTTTTCAGGAGCTCTGTGGAAAAAAGTGAAGGTGGAGTCTTAATACATTAGCACTTGAAATTGAAAGGCTTCCTGAGGTGTCTGTAACCTCACCTTGTGTGGTTCTTTGCACAGAAGTTCTGATTCTACTCTCTCACATTTGCTGTGCAATGTACTGAATCCAACAGAGCTTTTCACAGGTTGGGAGAAGAGGAATATCAAAACCCATATCCTTTAAGGACATGCTGTCTAAAATTAATAGAGCAAGCTCCAATCTTACTATGTGACTCTTTCACCTAAAGTTGTCTGCTGTTGAATATACCATCATTGCCACAAAAGTTATGAGATTGCAGCATTATGGTCTGCTCCAAGTGCCAATTCTTCATTTGCCTGTTCCTTCTTGTGCTGATAGTGGCATATGAAGAACAACAGGATCACCAGTTTCCTCAGCTTGGAGATGTTTTGGTTCTGCCACGACAAACCTTATTGTTAATGCCCACACTGGGAGGGCCTGCCTGATTTTTTACTAGAGTTGGGTTCAACACTAAAGAAGAGCTGTGAGAGAGAATTGTTCAAAACTGCCATTTGTAGAATGGCAGACTGAAATTAGATTCAGCAAAAGGACAGCTATTATTGCATAAAAGAACATGGGTTTAAAGGAGAACTGCCAGGCTTTACTTTTTTTCTATAATCAGTGTTTGTTTAAGTGGAAAAATGTCACAACAGCTACTGCAGGTTGGATGCTCCTAGTGAAAGAAGGGGAAGATTGTTAGCCATTCCTTGTCAGATGCCCGTTAAGCAGGCAATGTGTTCGAGCATTCTTTGTCTCCTAAAAATTCATGATTATGAACCAAAGACCAAACACTGCCATGAGGCACCAGGCGAGCCTGCAGTGTGACATCTGTAGTGGAAATAGAAATGAGCAATATCAGTTTATCCCTGTGGAATTTACATGCTGCTTGCATCACATACTGAACTCTAAAAAGCATCTCAGAATGGCCTAAGGAGTAAAAAGAGATAATACTTTATCGTGCTGTTATCTGCTCCTTCTGTGTGTGCCTTTCCCATGCTAGCCAGGCATTCGTGCTTCAGCACCCAATATTGGTCTGCATAAATAGTGTATGTAATGGTTCTCTGGTAGCATAGATATATACCCATTTTTAAGATAAACCAGGGCAGTTCAGTGTACGTGTAAGTACGGTTTTCATTTTTTATAGGTGACACAGTCACAAGTTCCTATTGCTGCTGTAAATTGACTCTGAGACAACTCAAAATGTCAATTCTGCCTGCTCACCTTTGGAAGTTTCCCTTGGTGGAGTCCAAAAGGAGTATCAGCTTTCAATTTATCATGCAGGAGCAACTAGGAAGCACATGCAAAAGGACTAAATGAAAGAACACTGAACTATGTAAAAAAATATTTTATTGCTATTCGAGTGATTAATAGTAATACTATTTGAGTTCAAGTTTTCATTTTATCTTATTCAATTTCAGGAGCCTTTGTAGCATGTAGCAAAATCACTGTTTTTCTTCTGCTGTATTTGCACATTGAGAAGTTCATAATGGCCATAGGAAAAGCATATCTTCAGGTTTTCTCTAGGATTGTGACATTGAGAGGAAACAAGACTGTATCCTGAGGAATGAACAAAAACTTAATTGAAAATTTAAATGCTCAGGAGGATGATTTTATATTTGGGAAAAGCTGTTTCTTGTGTCAGATGGAGCAGTTATTCTCTCCCTGTCGTTCAGTGGTCACAAAAACTAAGGTATCCTATCCATTTAAGGTTGCCTGTCAAAGGAGTTTAAGTGTCTCCATTGAAATAAGCAGAAAAACCTGAGAAACATGTTTCCCGGTCACGTGTTTATGCCCTGTTCAAGAACAATGGAAGATAGTTTTCCTGGAAGGCTTAGGTTTTTTCCAAGCTATCCTGCCAATGTTTGGAAGGGGAAACTTGCATTAAGGAAGTTGAATTTTAAGGTCTGAATGAGAGGGAAGGACTTGACATGTCCTGGATTATGAGAACCCTGTCTTCTGACTGGGCTAGCTGACACCGTCGGCTTTTATAGCATTTTGTGCAGAATTGTGGCTTCTGTTGTTCTTTCCAACATGTCACTTCAGTAAATTCCACAGCTGGTAGAGTCTCTCCTCCCATACTTGAATTCTCATACCTGTTGGTGCCTAGAACCCAGCACAAACCCAAGGTGATGCAGGAGGCAGGAATTTGGGACAATGAATTCAGAAGTCAAAGGCAATCTGTGTGGCCGAGTATTAGCCAAACTCTGAGGGTTTGAGTGTGCACTGTGGAATTCAGTAGATGTTTGCCATTACATTTGGTGGGAGTGGGATTGGAGCCTGTGTGAAGCCCACAAGACAGGAGTTGCAGAAGTCTTTAGGTTGGAAAGGACCTCTTAAAGTCACCTAATCCAACCTCCTGCTCCAAGCAGGGCTGACTTCAAAGCTAGATCAGCTTGCTCTGGACCTTTGGCATATACATAGGTAAGATGGGTGAGATATGTTTTATATTTCAATAAGGGAATCCCTTCTCCCTCTGATAAACACAAGTTTATGATTTTATTCAAAGTAGGAATTTGATGTTTCAGATTTGATTGATCATCCCTTCATGAAAAAGCAAATGTTCACTTCTGGTGCAGTCAGCAGTGATGAACTACACTGATTCTGGGCAGAAAGTAAATGGTGATTCAGCCTGGTTTTAATCTACTATTTCGTGCTAACCCCTTGTGTGTCATGTATAGTTTGGTTAAAAAAGTCAGTATATCACTAGATTCATCATTAACTGTGATTTTCCTTGCAGTAGTTTCTAGATGGTGTTTAAAAAAAAAATAATTTGAAAATTCATTTTCCCATCTCCTGTGACTGCCATTTCGAATTGCTAGACCTATGACTTCCATTACAGCAGGTATGAGCCTTTCTTGTGAAGCAGCTGGCAATGACTTCATGTGAATGACTTTATTTGCTCTGGGGCTTTATATGTCACTTTTGGACATACTTCTTCACTACTTGCATTACAAGGAATCCCAATTCATTCTTTTCTGACATTTTCCAAGTTATAACCCAGTGTGCAGTTGCCAGGCATTAAGGCTCCTATGGTCTAAAAGTTCAAGGCTTCTAAGTTACAGATCTCAGTGTTTCTGACATTCAGCATGAGCTTCCAGAGCTTCACAGCGCTGACATTTGCTTTGCTGCTGAAAAAGGGCAGAATATAGAACTCCAGCAAGCATTGTAAAAATAACTTTAATGCATTTCTCAGAGGTATGTTGGATGAAAGATCCATTTGGGCCAAAGTTGAAAGCCACCCCTTTTATTTATCCTGTGTGGAAGTCCCTAAGTATCTAAGAAAAGTCACTTTCTCCTCATCATCCTCTCTATTTCTCACCTTTGTTAAAAAAGGAGTCTTTCTCCAGAATTTATTTGCCACATGCCTCTGCTTAATTTGTCAATTAAGCTAGGCAACTGGGAGGATGCTACGAAACCTTACAAACAAGTGGATGGTTATCTTCATGGGGTAAAAGTTCCTCATCTTCAGTACTTTCAGACTGTAAACATTTGATCACAGAAATAAGTATAGGTGTTCTTACTAGAGTACTTCCAGCTTTCTTTTCAATAAGCACAATTTGTAATAAGTTACAGTAGGAGGAAGAATAGCAATTACATGTGGATTTTCAGTTTAGCTGTTCAGTGATGTCATAAATGTATCCTTACACGCTGAACCTCCACATAGCAAAAGGCATAGATGCTCAGCATGAGAAATTGAGAAAAAAAACCACCTCAGTCCTTCTGCACATACTTGTTGAAAAATGGATAGTGAGTTGTCTTACAGAAAATCAGAATGCACTTTTCTCACATTGAAATTCTTTTATCATTGCTCTCGTGCTACCTGGTTTAAAAGCTTTTGAAATTAAGAGCTCTCATGATAGCCCTGGGAGAAGCCAGGTCGGGGTGCTCTATTTCTCTGATGCTGTTATTGGGGTTCCTTCTCCAGTTGTTGTCCCTCTGGGCTCTTTTATGTCAACAGAGAGCATTTTTTACTCACACAATCAAGCAATTTGCGGTTCTGCAGCAAAACAGAGAGCATTGCAGTAACCGAATCTAGAAAGTATCATGCTTTTTGAAGTTACAGTTGGGAGAACTACAGTCAACTTCAGCCAGGTATTTGAGAAATCATTGTAAGAGTTGCTGCAGCTGAACAAGTAATATAATGTGCATTGCTGCAGCTGGCGGGTGTCCCATTTGGAATAAAACCTGCTTTGCCAAGTGCAATAAACAAGAACATTTTGGTCACGGCCAAAAAGGTGCAATAATCTTATGCTGATCTCCAAACAGTAGCTAGTCAAGCACACAGATTTTTCACAGAGGACAAGTATTTCTTATCAGCAGGACAAGTAAAACCTTAACAAACACTATACAGTATAATCCTACTGCTTCTGCCAATGCATCAGCATTGATTTTGCTATGCAAATGAAGCACCATATAGCTGCCTCAGTCTTTTCCTGGTGCCAGCCATGGCATTTTCCTGTACTGGGCAGGTGAACAGAAATTATCTGGGTGGGTGTTGCCACCTTCCTAAGGATCTGTTGTCATGCTTTTTATTAATCTTTCTTATATCCACTTTGCAGATTGAACAGAAGAGGAGAGAGAAAAGGGGGATGAGATGTAGCAAATAAGAACAGGCTTGAACAAGCATTGTTTCATGAAAGAATAGTTGCCCAAGGTTTCTCTGAGAAAGCTCAGGAGGAAAAGAAGTGACATACCGGAGAGCAGTCTGCTCTGAGTGTGCTGTGATCCAGAAACAAACCCAGAGCACATCGTGCTTGCGGTACCTGTGGCAGCTGTTTAATACATTACAAGGTGACCTACTACTTCAGCCCTTCAAGTAGCACAAGTTCCCTGGGACACAACCTGGCTTGAGGATGGTTTTGGCACAAGTGACAGTGACAAGAATCAGAGCGGATTGTGCAGAATGGTCTGATCACTTTTTTAGTAGAGCGATGGGTATGAGGAGAAAAGGAAAGGTGAGGAGGGCTTCTCCCACAAAAGTGAGCACACTCGTGTTTTGTTTGAGGGACCTGTCTGAAATACATAGTAGACATGTCGCTCTATGTTACTTTAAAAAGCCATGAAATCATTAAAAGGTAAACTGTTAATTTTAAATAAATCCTGCTTTCTCTGTAGAATGTTACTGAGTGTCACTTACATAAGGAAATGTGATTAGGATGTATACTTCTGCTGCAGATCACTGTAAGGCTGAATTCCAGAGTTCCTGGCAGTGAGTGAGATTTTTACTGGCACTGATTTATAAAATTGACATTGTTTAAAGAAATTTGTGTGTGCGCACACACATGATGATTTATATTAAGTTGGCTATTCAGTTATCCTATTTTTGTAGGTATCTGTAATGATCTGGAAGTAGAAGTACATTAATCTGATGACATTAAAATGATGATGCTCCTCAGGAGATGCAGTGCAGCTGCGTTCCATGCAATGCGCTTGGTTGGCTCTTTGTTTCTGAGAGGGCAACAGGGATCGCATCAGCTCTCTATTGCCTTGCAAGTTGTGTTACCAGAGAACTGGTGGCGAGATCTTGCAGCTGTTAGTTTTCTGCTTCTGTTTACTCAGAAATGGAGTAAAAACAGAGAAAAATAGGATGGGAAAGAGAAAGTTGTCACGTGCATGAATGTAGTTTAGAGTGAAGGGCACTGACAAAAACCGCTCTCCAAAGCCACTGAAATAGTGCTGGTCAAATGCAATCCAATTTAGAAAAGATCTGTCTTCTTTTTTCAGCTGCCTTTTTTGTGGAGTGTCTAATTTACTCCATACCATTATTTATTTACTTAATTATTAGCAGTCACTAATTAATTACAGTTCCAACCCAGTCTTGTGCTATTAGCCAACTCTAGTGACTGTACAGTGGCTGCTTTTCATGCTTTCAACAGACCACACAAAAATGTTACTGCAAGGACAGGGTTTGAAGCATTCTGTTTCTCATTTCCAGAAACATCCATATGTGCAGACTGTGTTTTCCCTTCTTCTTACCAACAAAACCTCTGATTATTTTGCAATACATCTGTTATAAGCTCTGCCTCTTCTGGCAGTACTTTAAAGTTCTCCGCAGTTTTTTGCAGGCTGCCATCAAAAAGAATTGACCTAATCTCATGGAAATTAGTTGGTCCCTTGCCTGATCAGAGATACTGCTGCTCTCACTGAGAGTTGATCCTAATTTTGGTCTTAAAAAGACGTTAGCAGTTGAGTACAGGCAGCTCCTCCCTGCAGCTTTATGCTGCTGGCAGTCTACTGGTTTCTTCTGAAACCCAGATGTATGTAATACAAACACTGTGAGAGACAACTGGAGATTTAGGCTTGTAGTTTCACAATGTCTCTAATACATTCCATCTGCCTGGGAGGAAAATGTGTGAAGTAGCAGGCATGCTGCAGTGTCCAGTTCTCTTCTTTGCTCATTATCTGCTGGATCCTATGCTGGGAGGACACAGGGGGGAGAACCCCAGGCTGAACTGGAGATGGGAGTCTGCTTGCTTGGACAGTATTGAATCCTCTTGAGAATATGGAGGGAAAGTGGAATTTAGCTCTGGCCTGTACATTATCTAGATAAACTCTATTGAGCTCCCCACAAGTCAGGTTGGGGCAAGATACACATATAGCCCAACAGTACTATGAGCTGCTGCTGGCTCCAATCTCCAGTCGCAGCACAGTTATGGTATCCAGCAGAACTAAAATTCGTTACGGCTCTGAATGACAGCAGATCCTTTGCCTGCCAGTTAGGGACAGTTTTGTCTCTGTTTTCTGGAAGGAGCCCAACATCAATGCCACAAAAAGCCAGTAGAGATGCTGCAATGTTTCAATGTTATTTTTTTAGGGTATGCGCTGTCAGTCCATTGGGTGGAGTAGGAAGAATTGTCTGATCGGATGGGACTGAGCCTGAGGCATGCTCTGGGAGTTTCCCTGCCAGGACTTCAGTTTGGCAGCTGAAGGGTGGCCAGAGCTGGAATGGGGATGGGGTCAGGGGCAAAGGGGATTGGTAGAGCCTTTTTGTGCAATAGGAGAGAGGACACATAGAAGACAAGGTGCCAGGAAGTGAAAATGCAGCTGCTCTCCAGACTACTGCAGTAATTCCATCCTAGAACCTCCTTTATAAAGCTTTTATCTGTACTGTATCACAGTTCTTAAGAAATGCACCAATTAACTTGGCTCGCATTTGGCCTTTCTTCTAGTTTTCTTTTATTTTCACGGGATAAATTAGTGCAAGCAGCAATACAGTTGTTTCAGCAGAACAAAACCTTATGGCAGCTGAAGGAAGACATCTCAACATGGCTCCTTGTGACTGAGAAGCAAGTAGAAGGAGCAACATGGCATAATAAGCGTAAAGCACATTAATGAGAACATAAATTTCTTTAATACTGGTTTATGTATTACAAGACTTTGAATTGACGGACCTTCCTGCATGGCAGTATATGAAGAGATGAAAAATGTCACCTATTCCATCCCTCCCCACAACCTCCCTCCTACCACATCATGTCCCCTTTTTTCTTTCTTTCTTTAGCAATTTCCAGTAAATTTACTCAGCCCTTTCACCTAAAAGCTGTGGTTTTGTCTCTGTTTCAACCCAGGGAAAATGAGTGCAAAAATAAAGCTTTCATAAATCTTGTCTTGCTGCAAACCTAGCACATGGCAGTGGCTGTGCTGATGAAATGGAGGCAGAGGTGGGAATACTGTGTGCAGTGCTCTGTACTAAATCACAGTGTTTATAGGTAAAAATATCCTCTTGGGCTGTATCCTGAGGGCAGGGACATAGCTGTGTTTTTCACATTAACACTAATGGTAGTCAAGAGGCTGAACAACACACCATGCCCTGGAAATGTGCCCCCTTACATTTTTGTCCTACAAAGCCATCTTGTACATTTCCTCCCAGTTCTGCTTCTATAGCAGGAGGTGTTCAGATGTGTTAAATGGTAATAGTCATCATGCTGGTTGTCATATATGCTGTTCTCTCAGTTACAAAGAAATGTTAATTTCCCTGCTTTGCTATCCCCAAAATTACTGGGCAGATTGGCCCAGTGTGCATATCACTTCTTAATAGTGAAAAAACCCTCTGAGGCAAAGGACTTACTGAAATCTTACTGAATTATGTGCGATGATTTCCATCTGGCTTGAAGACAGTTTGCATTACTTAGGGTAAGGATCCAGTGAAAGGCTTTGCAAAATTAACAGAGTAAGGAACAAGGACTGCTAGTCTCCTCTCAGTGTTTGGTCAGGTACAGTTGGAAATAGCATCTTGTGTTGGTATGATCAAACAACTCATCTGCACTGTGATTAAGAATTTAAATGTGAAAACCTGTGTGCTTGGCTAAAACCTGGTTGGTCACCTTGCCAAAAGGTAATTCATTTCAGCTGAATGGGCAGCACTGAGGACTCTGCTGATAACATGCAACTGGATCCCTGTGAATATGACTTTGTCTTTGCTGATTTTAAAGTTACCAGATTCACATAGTGAGATAAAGGCATTAGGATTTCACAGTTAAACACACAGTCCTGGAGTTACTGTAGAAGTGGTCCTCATTGACAGCCTCTTCACACACTGCATGAGGGGTGAGAGTTGCCGACTGCATGTCAGTGAGCAGAGACATGGTACTGGAATAATGTTAAAAAGTACAGCTCTCCCCAATAAATCAACCTCTTACCTCTGGTAATAAGATGGGGTTGGCTTCGGAAGTTGGAAGGTCAGAAGCAGATGTGGGTACGTTAATTTTGGTAACAAGCTTTTATCAAAATGGGAAAAGAAATCCAGCCGTGTTTTACTAAAGTTTGTAAATAGCAACAGTAGGTCTGATCCAAAGTACCCTAAGTCCAAACACACCAGCTTTTAGTTAGTAAATATTCCATTATATTTAGTGAGGCTTTGTTGCAGACTGTATAAAGCTTTTATTTAAGAAACTGCTAGTACTTCTTGTGTCTGGTGCCTGCAGCCACTCCAGTACTTCAGGGGAAGGTAACTCTTGGCAGTGCATATTTTGGAGTGCTGTCTGCAGAGGAGGGGTGGTGCATTCCAGCTGGCCTGTCCTGCTCGCTTGCCTGGAGTGATTGGGGGAAACAAGGATGATAAGTCTCTTCTTATATTACTTATTTTTCACCCTCTGAGCAACAAGTTATACTTGCAGAGGCCGTCCATTTTAATTTGTATTGTGAAAGCAGTATTTTTTATTCTGTTATTTTCAGACCTCAAATAAGCAGTGAGAAAGATATCAATTACTTTGATTTGGTTTTTTTTTTAGAGCAGGGTGCCAGACAATATATGTGATGCCTTTGATTTCCTGTTGAAGCTATGTGCTACCTGGAAGATGGCACTTTATTGGAGTCATAGTAATGATGCTGTAGCTGGTTGTCTCCTCATCATCTGTTCTGTGAGTAAAGAGTTACTCCATCAAAGCGATTTCAATTTCTCTGGAATAAAAGTGGCATGAAAAGAGAATGAGGCAGTGGGTTTTATAATAGCTACCTAGGCTTGCTATAATTGAGAGGGAGAGAAAAAATGGAACTTGTCATTTCTAACTCTCCCTCAGCTATATTTTTGAAAGACACCTTTAACATCTCATAAAGTATCAGTGTATCCCCTTTACTAAATAGATTGGCTGTAAATACATACTTTTTGGCCTATAGTTAAGTGCCTTCAGGCAACAGAAATATTCCAGGCTTGCAGTATGTTATAGGCTTTCTGATTACTTTTTTCTTTGACTTGATACCTCGTCTGTGCATTGCCTCAAGGAAACTCTTTCAAGAGACTCTCTGTACAGAACCTATTTATGTGTCCTGCAAAGACATAGAGGAGGAGGCTGTGTAAATTAATTCACTTTGGAGGAGTCAAAGCTGTCTCTCTGTATGTCTGTAGTTTGAAGAGTTTTTTAGCAGTGATAAATGCACAGGATCTTTCACACTTCAGGAAACTTGTAAACACTAGGCACAGCGTAGAGGCTGAGATATGAATGGACTTGAAGCTAGTGTTTGCTTTCCACTGGCCTATACAGCTATACCCATGCTCCTCTGCTGTGATGTTCTTGTCTGGTCTCTTCCTGCAGGTGCTGTTCCCTTGGTTGGAAAAGCAGTGTAGCCTTTCACCATCATCTTCTAACTTTGCTCCAAGTGGGACAAAGTGGTGTCGTCCTTGTGATGCTTGCTGACTCTCTGCTTGCAGTTAAACTGCTATTGGCACTCTGTTGAATTGCATGAACAGGAGAAATATTGAGAGTAGAAGCATTTGCACAGGAAGGCAAGGCTGAATGTAGGCAAGCTCCTATAGTGCTACCCTCATGCTGGTACCCAAGCATGAAGCAGGTAACTTCCTATGGCTGCTGTTTATTCTGTCTGGTTCAGATCTGTTGCTTAAACAGTTTTTTTGTGAATGCTAGGTACTAGGATACATGCACACCTGGAACTAGAGAAAAGATAAAAAAACGGGCTGTGGAGAAGTAATGAGGATAAATAAGCCTTGTGGACCTGACCAATGACACTGTATGTCAGAGACTCTTGCAGAAATTAATCCTGCAAGAAGCTGGCACTGATTGATATCAATGTTCTTTCTCTGAAAGAACAGACAATGCTACAAACAAAATCAATATCACACTGACCAAGGGATCCTTGTACATTGGCCCTAATGCCACTTAATGGAATAGGAGTTACAAAAGCAGTGCAATTTAGACACCTTCCAATAAAGCCATTACATTCTAGCCTGATATGTTCTCCATTTTTAGAGGTTTATGCTGTTCTTCAACATATTTTTCTTCATTATATTTTCAGATCAGCAGACAGCCTGTTAGTATGATGATTACAAATGAACTTTATTCCAGGACTGGCAGTACACACATCAAATAGACTTCATCAAATCTGGTGAAAAGGGTAAGGCCCAGTTTTGCCGCTGTTACAAAAAAGAAAATGAATGTCAGCAGATCATCTCCTGTACAAAGAGTGAACACTTTCTGGTAGCAATGGGATGGTGAGTGCTGGACCAGACATCCCAAGCTCTGATTCCTGTACCCATCACATGCTGCCCAAGAGACCTCTTTTCTCTTCTGCAATATGAATCTTCTTCAGACAGTTAATAATGCAATTAGTCCTGTCAGTCAAGCCCGTAAGAAGTCATTTTCAACAGTTCATGGCTGGAAAGCTGTGGCAGATATATATAAGTATGCAAAATACATGTTCTCTAGAGTGTGCAATGTAGATTGCAGAACTGCCCCTTTCTAAAGCAGGAAATGTCAGTTCTGTGGACACTAACAGTGCTTTAATTGTGGTCTAGTTTTAAAATACTTAATTACTTGAGACTCATTGGTACTGTGCAATGGAGATGCAGAGGTGGAGCTATCTCTACAGCTAGGAGCAGGGTGGTTGTCTCAGTGCAATGCCAGCTCCATTGTTCTGCTTTTTAAACCTCAGGTAGTTTCTCCCCCTACTTATCAGTATGAGCATAGGTGTATGCAGAGACCACGACCTTAGCCTTCAATTGCATGGTCAGTTGTTGCCCATTTTTGCTGTGCCACAGGAGGAAACCACACAAGACAGTTATTTATAAATAACTCAGTTATTTATAAAAGATAGGTAGAATGTGAGACAGGTGTCCTAAAGGTAAGAAGTTTGCTAAAAGCTAGACGTATCAGCCAAACCCATTAGGAAAGCCTGTTTCCTTATTAAAGAGAGTTGTTTCTTGTAAAATCATATATCCTATCAGTGAAGAAGACTTCAATGCAACAGAATTACATGAAAATATAGATTGTTTTTAATAGTTTTAGCATAAGTAGGTGCAAAATACCAAGACTTCTGAAGGACGTCAAAGGTAACAGACAACAGAGAAACTGCAGCTCATGGCAAATGAATCCCATGAAGCCCAGCAGTAAGGAGAGCCATGGACTCATCCCAATGACCTTAAAGCTGGGCACCTGATGAGCTTCTGTCCATGCTACATCCATGCTGCAGGTGGCCACTAGCAGTGCCATATGCATTATTTGTGGAATATTAAAGGACTTTCTGTTTGAGCTCTTTTACTTCAGCCCCAGACAACTGAGTACAGAAGTTCTGGTATGTAGATGCAAGTATTCTTACCTTGAATGCCTCTGTTGCACTGATGGTTTCCAATTTGGTCCAAATAAGGGTCTGTCCACATCGGACAGGCTGATGCCAAATACTGCTTTTCAGGTCATCTGAGGTGAGCTTGTCTATTCTTGTCATATGCTACTAGCTCTAAATTTAATGCAGTCAGCCTCTAAAGGGCAAATCATTACAGTAATTAATATTACTGCAGCTAATTTTTATTTTTAGGGAAGTGGAAGACTAAGTCTCTGTTTTAAAATAAACAGAAAACACATTGTCTCTGGAAAGAAACGTCGGGATTCTTACTGGAAACATTCTAAAAATAGAACTTTTCAGCTGTATTCTACCAAAGTAATTAGGAATGCAAACTCATTAGAGCTTTATTTAGGTTAGTGATATTTTTGTTTGGGAAGGCGGCGTGGCCCAATGGGAGTGACGTTGGACTGGGACACAGCAAAACCTAACATCTGTTCTTGGCTCCACCACTGTGCCGTTCCACAGGCCTGGGGGAGTCACTCTCTGTTCTGGGACCTCACCTCAGAGCTCTCCTATCTTTCCCAGAGATACACATCCTAATATAATCTCTACTTTGCTGGAACACTAATTTTACACCTATCTGATTATTCCAGGACTTGTGCTTCATGACATTTGAAAATTAGGAATTGTGAGGGAGAATCTACAAAGTGCCTTGTTCTCGAGTCCGTTGCCCAGACACAGGCCTATAAACCCAATTGAGATGCCGTATGTTGTCCCACTTGCCCTCCAGCTGCAGCTTCAGGAGACTGTACATCTCACATTAATCCTCTGTTATACTTGAAGGTTTTTTGAGAATATCTTGAATCCTCTGTGGTGCCTATGATGGCTCTAGGCAACCATGTCTGGGCAACAAGTTCAAACTTTAAATGAGTACACAGCCTTCTTGCATAGTCAGGAAGGGTACCTCCTAACTTATGTGCACTGGAGTATCCTCCAAACAAATTTCCTTCTTCTTCTTCTTGGTCATGTAAGGATTCCAGACTCTTCAGCATTTCCTTTCTTGCCCTAGTTAACCCTTTCCTTCTCCACTGGCCTTTACCATACTGCAACAGCAGTATATTATCTTTACAATCAAACAAAACTGTGGGATACTTGAGTCACCATTCAGCTCATGTGGCTCTGAACAGCTTATCTTTGATTTCAGTTGCTAACAAGCTTTACCTAGGTAAGGATCCACTTCTGGAACAAGTCAGTTTTGTTCTCAGGAGATGGAAGTATTAATTGATGACCATGTTTGGAAAATGGAACTGTTCTTTCCCTGCTGAGCAGTCATCCACTCCCTGAAACAAAAAATTACTTGGAAATCCTGGGAAGGGTGTGCTTATCCAGACTGGATGATGGTCTGTGCAGGTTCTAAGCACTGAAAAACTGGGACCCCTGAGTTTAAGATCCTTGTAACAGGATGAATTCACTTATGCATATTTGGTACTTGAATTATTCATATGTTATCCTTAAAGACTTTTCTAGACTTCCTCTAGCAGAATAAAGTCTTGATCACTTGTAAACTAGAGTTTTAAAATATTTTGAACATCACATGTAAATACATCAGAAATAGTATTTAAAGTTGATTGCAGTCATACATTCCTGACTGTTCTATAAGTGCCCAGATCTGCAAACCGCTCATCAACTCCAGCTGACAGTGAAGGGGAGCAGAGAAATGCTGTAGGCCCCTGGGAGGCAGTTACCAGCAAGGAGAATGAGTCTCTGCTTTGGCAAGTGATGAAATGAAAATTTTTTTCAACTGTACTTGCAGCTTAATACCCCTTTATTAATATTTCACATAAGTATAACTATTTCATGGCAAACCAGATAGAAAAGGGTGGTTTGTTTTGGTTTCTGCCAGTTTGCAAGGACAAATACAATAACAGATTCTGTAAAAATTGCCTTCCCCTTTCCTTCTCTTTCCCCTCAAAAATGCCATAGGAATCAAAAGCTTATTTCCTGTTCAGGCAAGGCTGCAGAGTTTCTAAGTTCCATAAATGGCCTTAGTAGGATTATTAAAAACTGTAAGTCAGATGGCTCTTGGTGTGGACCCTTTCTCACTACTTTGACCATTTCCAAATCAAAGCCTTCCTTCCAGGGCCCATTGCCAAACCACTGTGGGGCTCGGTCATGTCCTCTGCAGAGGCTGAAGCCTCTCCTGTGTGACCATATCCTCTCCCCATGAATCTGGTTCTAACTGTGCTCAGGCAGCTGGAACAGGACAGGGGAACCCCATCTTAAACTACAATGATTATAAAGAACCTTTGCCTCTTAGCAACCACAACTGCTTTTTGTCTTCTGTGAAATCTGGAAGGTGGATGATTTAATTTAATAATGAAAGGATTTGCTGTATCAATTATGCAGAGATTTCTCTGTTCAGTATGCATCAGCACTCCTTAAGGAACAAGTACATTTGTGATTTATTTCATTGTAATTTTTTGTCTTTGCTTGTTAAAAATGCATGTGCTGGTACATGTAGTCCTCCAGTGAAATCTCTGTCCCAGATTCCAACAGACAGAATTGCCTCCAGCCACCTCGGGCAGGAGCTGCACAGAGGGTATGCCCTGTGGTAGGACTTGATGGAAATAAACACTTTCTACAAAAAAGAAAACTAAACGAGGGAAGGGCCAGCTCCCGTTGGCAGGAGCTTGTGGCAAACATCACGGCATTAAGAGATCCTGTAGCATTCCCGAGTGATGAAATGTGTGTGAATATATATGAAGCACCTTTGAAAATTACCAATTTGCTGTTTCTGTGATGCAAACCTGCAGGAAGCGGTTCTCCAGAGACACAGCTCAGATTTAGTGCTAGTCTGCAACTTTTATGAGACCCAGCAGATACTTTGTGAATTCAGTTCAAGCTGGCTTCCGCATAAACATAGGGATTTCGGCTTACAGAATATTTTGATTGGGGAATGCTGTAGTTTTAATTGAAAGATTTGAGCATTTCCAAATTGAAACCTTTCCTTGAGTCCTACCAGAAATTAAGAAATTAATTCTAAAGAGGTAAATATTTTATATACATATATGCATGTGTACAATGAATAAATAAGTGCTTGTATATATCTATGCATGTGTACACATAGAGAAAAAGCATCTAGAAGTGGATGCAGAACCAGAAGAGACTTAATTTTTAATCTGCTGTGTTCAGGCACATAAGTGTCTGATCCTTCTTCACCTCTCCTAGTTGAGAGAGATTAAGGTCTCAGTAAGACAAGTCTTCACGCGATCAGAATGGTTGATAGCAAGGCTTCCTTGTCCTGTGCAGTTACCATGGATGCCAAACTGGTATGGGATGCATGAGAGATAGAAATAATGCATGTCAGATCTGCGGTGTCTTTGTGATAGTACTACAAATCCTGGTCTAACTAATTTTGGTAGAACAAACACAATACTGGAGTTGTAGAATAATGTCTGCATTTTATTTTATATGATAATTTTATATGTGTATCTAATACACTGAAAAACTGCTGAGACCCAAAAGCTGCCACATAGAACTTTGATTGAAGAGATAGGATTTTATTGTATTTCACAAAGCTCTTTACCCTTATGCTAGTGCTTGATTTCTGCATGCCTTGTCAAGACTGCATCAAAATGTTGTCTTTCTGAAGATGATCCAAGAAACAAGTGGCTGTAAGTTTTCTGTACCTTCTTAAAAACATCTTTGTAGAAGTGCTTTAAAAAGAGAACACACAGCACAGATTGTGTGAGAGGAGTTATGTGTATTTCTTTTAGAAACTTGGTTTTCTTTTAAATATAGGAATACAGAGCATATAGGCAAAAGGGTGTGGAAAGAGCCCAGTGGAACGGTACCTCTTCAAAGAGCATTTTGGGTCCAAGCTGTGGCAGACGTTCAGAAACAGTGCAGTGGATCTCCTTCTGTTTTCACTGAAGTAAAAATGAATCATAACCTTTCTACAACTGTGGATGCTCCTGTTCCTGCTAAAATAATGCAGAGATGAGATACAGGAACCTGGACAGATGAACTGAAGGCTGCTGTTAAGCATTACTCAAATTGATTCGTGTTCCTTTGACTTTAGAATTAAATTGTATTGTAAAGCTTAAAATCAGAAAGGTAAACTGTAGGTAATGATAAAATATTTCTTCACAGGATATACCAGTATAATCTGGTTTACCAGTAGGTTCCTATTTATTGCCATGGATGTTTCATAAGAAGGAAAAAATGGGTATATAATAATTTTATCAAGGACAAAATAAGGGTCACATTCTGTGCACATTCACAGTAATTTATATTGAGAGTGATTACAATATGGCTATACATGAAACCCAAAATGCATTCTTACCTCTTTTGAACTATCAGTGTTTTTATTGATAGCATTTTTCTGTTGAGCTGCTGAACTCTAGTGCAAAGCCCAGGAGAGAGCCTGGTTATGTGTTCAGTGTCTGGTGCATCACTGATGAGCTGAGCTCTGGTACAGGGTCCTTTCAGGCTGGCTGCAGAGGGACAGTCACCATCTGTGGCTGCAGCAGTTCCCCTCCCAACGTGGAGCACAGAAGTCTTCCTGGGGCTGTGGCAATTTTTGGCCAGCTCAGGTAGTGCTAATTCCCCTCAGCACTTAGCACGGAATTTCCAGTTCAGTAGCTCAGATCTCTGCTTGAGCTTTATCCCTGCCTTCCCCTGTCACGTAATTCCAGAATTTGATTTAATTTTTAATAAACTCCGCTAAGGAAGTTCTGTAGTGTCATGTAAATGCTGCTTACTTTTTTTTCAGTATTTTGTTGAATTTTTTTAATCTTTGAACACGTTGCATTGGTGATGAGTGGGTTTGTTTCATACACATGTACATAGTCAAAGCTTGTGGTTAATAGTCCGGTTTCCTTGCTACTTGGTTGCTGCACTGAGGGTGTTTAAGCTGTGATTTGAAAGCTGCTCCCTGCAAGGGCAGCAGTTAGTTGGCAGGCACCTGTCATAGTCATGAGTGCATGGCGTTATGGTGCACGGATTCTCTACTTGTAGAAACTGGTGAAAGCATCTGTAATTAAACAGTATTTCTACTGGAATTGTTCTAGTAGAAAATGTCTTAGTTTACTGGCTTCGTGGTTAGTGACTGGAAACTGGCACAGAAGACTTGGTATGTCCCTTTCACTTTTAAAAGTACTTACTGATTTCTCAACAGAAAACAGAATTTCAGAAAGAGCTGTGAAATCTGTGGTCACTGGAAAACTTCTCATTCTCCAGGACTGGAGTATTCATTCCAGCACTGAGTGAGGATTACTCATTTTCCCTCCAGGTGCTTCAGACGTATCCTCCATCTTCTTGACATTCAGTCTGACAAATCTGCAGTATTTTATTAAGTAAAACATAGCCTTACACTGAAGTAATCAGTTCTTACTTATCAACTTCTTTTTTTTTCTGTATAATCTAAGTGCTGTTTTAGACTTCTTCAGACTCTGAGCTTGATTAACAGCCAGAGATGCAGACACTCTTAAACTGACCCTGCAAAAGACTTCCAGTGTTGATTGCAGAAACTAGACAAGGGGCGGGAAACAGAGATAGAGGGGTTGTATCCAACAGAAGCACTCTTCTAAATGTGTGTTACCAAAATTGTTAGGTGTCCAGGCTCTATCTCTTGCAATATCCAAGACATTAACCTTGTGCCTCCATCTGCATTGCTTAGAACCAGTAGACTTTGCCCACTTGATCTTCCCCAGAGATGGATTTATTGCTCTGTCCTCTGGTGGCCTTAATCACCTGGGATGGAAGACAAGTGGACAAGAGCTTCCTCAAGCGAGAAAACAGTTATTCTCACATCTCTCTTTTCCTGGAGGAGGGATCCTAATTGCTAATTACTACAGAAAATGTAAGTGCCAACACCCAACTGTGCTCTCGAAAAAGGCTCCCTTTTTGTTGCTTTGAAGCAGTGGCTGCTGGTGCTTACCTGTAGGAGATCCGCACTTGCAGGAGCCCCTGTATGTGCCGTGGCTCCATACAAGCAGCAGCCAGGAGCTGGCAGTGAGCTGCTGTCCTCTAACACTCACCGATGTACGGCCTTTGCCGGCTCAATAACACAGCACAATAGCTGCCTCTGTAACTGCACATAGAAGAACACTTGAGAACCTTATTTCTCTGACACGTATATTAGGGAGGCTAATATAACTTTGATTTCCTTCCAGCAGAGCAAGCCAGCTCCTGGGGTTTTGTCAGGCAAATTCCTCTGTCAGAAGAAGACCTTAAGTTACAGTCTGGCAAGACTTTTCTACACAATGAAACCTAATTTCCTTTCATGCTCTTTAGTGAAGGTGAGGTAATGTGGCACTTGATTTAGCTGTGTGCTGTAAAGTTGTACCTAATTCAGTAAAGTTCTCATCACAACAGCTTCCTTTAATAATCAGAAAGTAATTGCCCTTCCCAGCTCCCTATGAACAATTTCACCTTTACAATTGGTATCCTAAACCTCTCTGGTTTTACTGATTTTCTCAGTTTTAACTAGAAAGGAAGTATTCAACAGAACAGGTCCAAATGGAAGGGGTTCTTTCTGTGCTGAAATAGTGCTAACACTTCTCTGTACTGCTGATTATTAGACCTGGTCTTTCTGTCACTCCTCCGTCTTCCTCTCTGTTCACACAGTTTGCACAAGACAGATCAGTACCCAGGAGGACAATATTTGCGTTTCTGCTTCTGAGGGTAAGCTCAGGGCATCCCCCTGTAACTTGCCTGGGAAAGACCTGTCATTTTAGAAGCTCAGCCATTTTGCTGTTTTTCTCTTGGGTGCAGGTAAATTAACCACAATGCTCACAAAGAAGTGTATCTTACTCTCCTAGACAGCTGTGTCCCTCTCTTGTTTTAGCCCTCCCTTGCATGGACAAGAAGAAATGCGAGTGAAACCCAAACTGCGTAAATGCCTCAGACTTGCACATCCTGTTAAATCAACTGTCTTCCCCTGGCTACTCTACCTGTATTTTGTCATTTTTTCATCTCATGCATTGATTGCTGTTATATTGTTTCTTATACCCAAATCATCCAGAAATTTACATGCTATGAAGTAGGGTCTCTGTGTGTGTACATGTGTGTACAGAGACAGGACAGGGGAGGATGAGGTTTGCCCTGCCCGGCAGCAGCAGCAGGAGCTGGAGAAGCACCTTAGCTGGAGAGGGAGCTGCGGCACAGTAGGGGTAAGGTTGGAGTTCACATGACAATGTGCTCTGGGGATAATCAAGGTCGATTTAAGAGATCATCAATGGATCTTGAAAGTAGCATAGCAACAGCAACACAGAAGATTCTACAGGGTTATTCGCCTTGCTGCCCGGCAGCTTTTCAGTAACCTCAGTGCACACTTCTCCCTACTGTCTGTGTGAGTGCGGAGCTGGATTCCACAGCTTCCCTTAATTTCAGTAGTCTTCTCTGTTGTGCATTTCTCTCTAAACCAGTGCAGCCCTTCCTCATCAGTTGCCCTGTCCCAAAGTCAGAACTTAGTGCCTGGCAAGGTTTTTGCTTTTGGCAAGGCTGTAGTTCATTTTTAATGGTATTTTGAAGTGAATAAGAGCAGGTTTTCAAATGGTAATCGCTATCCTTCTCAGTAAGCAGTCAAAGTCCAACTGTAGCAAAGCAGATGAGGATGGAGCAATAGATGAGCCTTCTGTGAGATTCTCCAGAGTGTGAGTCCAATGTTTCTTTGCTGTGTATGTCTGCTACTGCCGCAACTGTGGTTCTGTCCAACCTGAGTCACCAAATGGACAACAGTAAAAAATACAAGTTTTTATAGTGTGGGAAAAAGAGGTGTTGAGTAAACATTAGTAAACATTAGGTCCAGCATAAAAATGCACAAAAGTTTCTGGAATAATATCTAACAAGTTGTTTTGGAAAGGTTAGCTTGGTAGCTAAGATGTCTAACTTTGGGCAACTAATTTAGTTAGGGTGCTCACGGGAGATGGATGCTGTCAATGTTGGGTCTTTGTTTTGAAGAATCCTCTAGTGTCATCTCTTTCCTTTCCATCATTCTATGAAAAGCCTTAGGATATCGGTGTCTTGATCTGAATTAAGCAGAGTGAAAAAAATTCAGATGTATTTGTTAATATTAGCTTGAGAGGTGCCTGCTAGTGCTGGCTGTCTCCCCACAGACTGGCAGCAAATGGGAAGTCTGTAGACTACTGTCATGAAGTCTCTGTGTCCATAAGCTGTAGCTGAGTCACAGTCACTGGGGACTTTATTTTTTACACTAAAGGGTATGATTGTAAAACACTTCTCTCTATTCTTTTAAACGTCATAATGTTAATTTAAATACCAGGTTTCTAAAATACCATGAGGGAAAATCTAGAACAGGAGAATAAGTTAACAAACTAAGCATAATTGGCTTATTTATAACAGACTTCAACTTAATGGTCATTTTTTCTCTTTTCAGAGATCAGGTGCAGCCTTAGCTATCCCTCTGTGTGCATTTCAAGGAACTGTATCTCTTCAGGCACCTACGGGGAAAACACTGTCTTTGTCTACATATGAGGTAAGCACTGAAGGGCAAAAAATAACGCCCACGTCAAAGAAAATTGAAGTATATCGATCTAAAAGTGTTGGTCATGAGCCAAACCCAGAGGAGTCTCCAAATACATTTGCTGACACAAGCGTTAAAATTCATTTAGAGGTTCTTGAAATTTGTGACAATGAAGAGGCCCTGGATACTGTGTCAATCATCAGTAATATCAGCCAGTCCTCCACACAGGTAAGATCTCCATCCTTACGTTACTCACGGAAAGAAAACAGGTTTGTCTCATGTGATTTAGGAGAAACTGCCTCCTACTCCCTCTTCATACCATCAAACAACCCTGACAGCGATATTAACATATCAATTCCAGACACTGTTGAAGCTCATCGGCAGAATAGTAAAAAGCAGCATATGGAAAGAGGTGGTTATCAGGAAGAAATACAAATGTTGAATAAAGCATACAGAAAACAGGAAGAAGATGGCAACAGCAATTAAAAGGCATTTAATCTAGACATTTAAACTGATTTGACAGATACTGCTCCTCTTCACTCAAGTAACCCTATCAAATACAATGTCAATTGTTTTATCCTAATATGCTACTTATTTTCGTTTGGGTACACTGTTAAATAGATTAAAACTTTTAATGATATATGGATGGGATAACAAATACTTAAGTGCTTTACAGCTTTGCATAGTGAATTTCAAGTTATCTATATATCTATTTATTTGAGGAGCACTTGTGTCTAAAAGGAATCCTAAATAAAGTCTTAAAAAAAAGCTTTGGTTGCTTGTTGGCACTGGGTGGTCTGTCTGTGGGAACCTGCAGAAAATGAGGGAACGGCTCCGTGGGTGTGAAGTTACATTTTTGGCTGACTTGCAGTTTTGTGCTTACCGATGTGCCAGAGTTCAAACATTTATCTGAAAAAATGTAGCCCAAACCTAAGACTAGCTCATTTAATTGACTAAGTAGAGGATTAAAAGATATGTAAATAGTTTAATTTTCTAATGCTCTGTACATGATTCATATGTAACACCTATATAAGTGGCCATTGTATAGACCTTTGAATATGGATGGCTGATATATAAGCATGCACGTTTTGTAAATATGACATTGTGAAACTTAAGATTGTTCTCATGGCTTGACATTTCTTTGATCAAATGTGACAAACTGGTTAATTTTATACCTGTACTCTGAAGAGTCCCCTTGTTTGCCTCTGTGATCTCTTACCAAGTTAAGAAGTTTGCCAACCTTACAGAGTATTTGCACTCAATCCAAATAGAGGCAGCATTTGAAATGTTTGAAGAGCTAGGATGTCAGAAGTAATTTGAATAATTCTCCATGTCTGAGTTGTCCCTAGGTAGTGAATAGTTTTACAGTGTCACCTCCCTCCGTGAGGTCCAGGTGAAGCTCATACTTCTCTCAACACAACCATGAGAGCAGGGGTACCTTGCAGATAGTTGCAGGAGTCCTGATGGCTCACAGCAAAAATGCTAACTTTTTTTTCTGCTGTATATATTCTGTCAGTAAACCTGTCACTATTCTTTGGATGGACCCTCGTGCTTTAGGTCTGAGTTAGGAGCTGGGGCTTACAACTGATTTGTGACTCCATAGGAGGGACAGAAGGAGCTATTCAAGGTGGCCAAACTTACAAACTGAACTTAGATGTCAGCTTCAGGAGGGTGAGTCTGGTTACCTACATCAGGTTCCTACCCTGTGTCACCCTCAAGGAGGAGCCTACCTTCCTACTTACTTGTAAGGAGCACAGAACTAAGTCTAAAACTAACATTAAACCAGCAAATACTCTATTTTGTGTCAAATTCAGACAAGCCAAAGCTTGTTTATACAAGCTGTTTATTCTCTGTTTATACAGAGAATGGACCCCTAAATTGTTACATAAAATATGCTGCATATGCTTGAAACACTAGTGTTATTTTGATTGAGAGGTCTTTTTTTTTCTGATGGTTTGTCATTCATTTCAGTTAAACAGAGATAAATATACTCCGAGGGCTTTCAGCAGTTTGGTTAAAAATGATACTGCTTCTTTAATGAATAAATTTAATTTCCAGTGGTATGCATGATGACAGATGTCTGCAGTTTTCCACTCAGTAGGAACATACAAGGGATAATAAGCACAACCCTATTCAGGATTCCTTTATGGGTTATGAACAGACAGAGCAAAAGTGCCAAATCCTATGTCTGTTCGCACTTGGTATGGAGGCATGAAAACAAACAGGCAACTTCCCTTCCTACTTCACCAGCATAAATCAGGTCTGCTGTCACGATCAGCGGGGCCGTGCTGGTGTGACAGTGATGTAGCACTGAAGAAAATCGGGGTTTGAAGGCTGCAGTGATAAAGATGGATCACTCTGCAAGTTGTGCTTTGTGTACTGCCTTTCCAAGGTGAAAACGAGGGTTCTTTCTCATAAGACTACTTCAGGGCCTTTAGTTTCACTAAGATGCTATGTTAAATTGAGATCTAACAAGAAACTAGAGTAGAAGGAGCAGTTAGTGGTAAGTCTATTGAATAAATCCATATCCATACCCAGAGAGCAGAAGGGCACATTCTGCTGTCTCTGAATGTGTTGCTTTTCTTTGTGTTCTGTAGAAGGAACACAGAAGGTGTCTTTATTGCAACAGGCACACTCGATTCAGATAAAGGTGGCACAGTAGTGAGGATGGATGCACTCCATTGCAGCTATAGATTGCTCAGGTGTTCAGCTTTTTCCCTGGAAGTGATTCAGACGATGTTAACAAGTTTATGTCCCAGTGCGTTAATCTCTGATGGATAATATTGACAAAGGGTTAAAATCTAGTGGTATTAAAATTCCACATAGCTGCAACCCTGAGCTTGACCCAATTGTAGAGTGTTGTCTTGCTGCTGTAATAAGACATAACATTTTCTTTAATAAATCTGTAAATTTGATAATGTACAAATGGCTGATTATTTTTTGCTCTAATTGACTTACATCATTAAACATTTTAAAATGTCTGAAAAGCCAAGTTGTAATCATTGTGTAGATATCAGCTCCTTGCATAAAGCACCAGAAAACTTGCTGTTTGAGAAAATCTGCTCCTGGTTTGTTTTTTCACATAAGTGTTAAGGTGTCTTCATTTATAATTTCATTAAATGTATTTGCATTTGGTTTTTTAAACAAGAATTTTATAATAGCTTTTAAGGAAAACATTTTTCTTTCCCCTCTTTTATTTTTCCTGTCTGACCTTTTAATGTATTTCAGTGACAGCTTGATATTTGAGAGCAAAGTGGTTGTCAATGAACATTTGAAGGTGACTTGAAAGAGACCTCATTTCTGTTCAGACACCACAGTGACTGATGGCAAAAAAAATCCCTTGGAAAATGTGACCTGAATCAGCTCCTGAGCTTCCCCTGCTCTTAGGATGTGGGTTGTTGAATAATGTAAAGGATAGAAGTTTGTGTACACTGAGAATAATGTTGCATTAATGTTACAAGAAAAATAAAAGTGTAATAAGCAGGGCCAGGCCCAAGAATCCCAAATGCCTCAAAGGATTATGCTTCTTGAAATAAAAGGTATAGCCAGATGCTGAACTGTAAATTTTCTATACTAGTCTTGATAGAAAATATATTTTACAGCATCATACCACTTCAAAGTAACAGTAATTTCATAAAAAGGTAATAATGTTACTTATACATTATGTTACTGTTATAGATTTGGGGTTGATGCATAGATTCTGGAACATGATTTCACTTCCTGGTACATATCACTGTAATTATTTCCAAGATGAGGGTTTGAGTGCTATGTTCCTGTCTCTTAATGAATTTTGCAGATTGAGATGTCTCAGAGCAGAAGTAATGCTGCTTTCTAGGCTCAAGCAATAGCTCCTACAAGAATTACAGTACCCAGATTTGTGCACTCCTGTATGTTGTATTCTCTGTGTTTTATAAAACAAACTAATCTAATCTTTACTCATAGAGACAGTCTAACTGACTGCAGTGCTGCGATGTGCAGTAGCAAGATTTACTCACTGGATTGAGAGCTCTGACGTGGGATCCTCTTCTATTGTGTCTCCCTCCCCCTTCTCATTGTTAACCTGCCAGGTTTCTTGTTTCCTCTTCAGGAATTTGACTTCAAGGAATCTTACTTCAAAGTACTGAAAGGAGAACATTGTTTTCTGTCCTCTTTGAGAGAGTGCTGCTGTGGAGAGACCAGTATGTGCAGATACATTACATTATGATAGCGTGCTACTGAAGGGGATGTGAGCTGTGGTTAAAAGGAGTCCAAAAGGCCCAGTAATATGCAAACCACTCAGATAATTTAAATAAATATATCTTGTCAGAATGATCTCTACATGAATAGATGCACGTTTACTATCTTTCCAACATCTAAATCTACAAATGTACATTTGAATTTGTAATGTTTTCTTTATGGGGTGGGTTTTTTCACAGTGTGAAAAAGATGTGGCTGAAATGCAGTAGCTACATGCATGTGTATGGAAAATTCCTCTTGCCCTAAAATCCCATTTATTTCAAATGTATGCACTGGTTAGGTGTCCAAATACACTATCATGGAGAGATACTGGATCAA
This sequence comes from Pedionomus torquatus, assembly GCA_013398155.1. NCBI lineage: Eukaryota > Metazoa > Chordata > Aves > Charadriiformes > Pedionomidae > Pedionomus > Pedionomus torquatus. Next base: position 339,837 of record VZRU01008032.1, read on the forward strand.
ACAATAAATCCTTTTAGTCCTGAGCGGTTCAAGGTAACTCTAGAACATTTTTCTTCAATATTTTTAAGGAGATGCAACAGACAAAACCAGCTTTCTGACAGCTTGCCTAGGTGTGCAGAACCTAACACGAGATGCACGGTGTGTCTCAGTCAAGCAGTGTCTGAGAGCCTGGCAGGTAGCAAGTGTCACAGATGGTCACCAGGGGCCCTTTCATTCTAGGCTTTGCTAGTTTCAGATTATCATCAGGTATGTCTCCTGTTCTGGTATATCTAAATAGCAGAACTGAAGACAATATTGCCCTGACTTGCATTCACCTACAGGCTAAAGGCAGCCTGGAAGGCAAGCTCCCTTGTGTGCTGTGACACTGACATGGGAGTTCATACCTGAGCAGCAGCATATGTTTTCCCATCTGGGATCCTACCTTGTCTGTCCTTTCAGATGGACTTGTACCATTCTCCCTTGTTTGGCCTGTATAGGTATGCTAGTGACATATTCATAGGGATCTTTTAACATTTCTTCGATTTCAGAATTATTTATTTTGCACTAATTTTCTTTGGCTCTTTTTTTACCACTTACTTGGTTGCCACTGCGAGACTTGAAGAATGCTGTGAAATGGCTGTTGGTTTATGTGGGATGATGAGCACCAGAAGCCATGGAGTGTGCTTCCCTAGACTGCATTAAGCTACCGATGCAGGATGAGAACAGAAGTAAGAAGTGTATTTCCTCCTAGCTCTCTCATTTCTCTCCCACGCTCCTTCCGGTAATTTGCCTTTCAGATGATCTTCCTCAGGATCCTCCAGTTCTTGTACTCTCTGTTCTCGGTCCCCTCCTTTTCCCTCTTTTCTCTGGGTAACCTCATCCAAAGTTCAGCTACTTGCTGTGCTGATGACTCAGAGACCTTGCTCTCTACTCCTTATTTGTCTTTTTATTGAAATTAAAATCTGAGCTTCTCTGAGATTTCCTTGTACCTGAAAGTGGATATAGCTAAAAAAGACCCCATGATGTTTCTTGCACAAACCCTCCTGTTCAAGACCATGGTGTGACACTGTGACATTCTGCAGACGTACAGATCAGCTCTGGGTGAGTGGGTAGATCAGTCCAGGGCACTGCGGTGCTCTGCGGTCCGGTCCCCAGCACAGTGAACTTTCATCCGTGGAGGAACTGGCCAGGTCAGCCATCTGCCACCTACTGCTGTGGTCACCAATAGGAGCTCCTTGTTATTCAGGTCCATCACTTGATGTGTCTGAGTGCAAAGCTACAGATGTACCCTGTGACAAGGATGTGGGTTTGGTTTGCACGTCTTAAGGCCACAGATTCCTGTGGCCACAAATCCCATGCGTTTCCTTAAGCATAAGGATAAGTCTAGAGGCAAGACAAGTCTCTACTTGGGTGCATAGAGCATTTTGTAAGGGGAAGGGAAAAAGGAAAATACAGATCCTTTAACTGGAGCACCTAAATCTTATTTCTTTACATAGCCAACTGCTGGGAGGTGTTGGACCAACTACAGGGAAATGGTAGGCAGAGAAAATAGAGAGAATGGTTTCCTCAGAAAGAAGCAGTCCTTTACCCAAAAGAAGTTTGAAAATCAATGTATAACATTGGATTTCGGAGATCTGAATGCTCGTGATTTATACACAAATGTAAATCATACCACTAAAGGAGGAAAGGCAAAAGTATATGTAACGAAATGAGATTGAAGAAGTATTAGTAGCTGCACAATGGTCTTCAGGGAAGCAAAAAGAACATCAATTAACTGTTGAAAAAGCAATAATTTGGTGAATAATTTTATCTAATTTTAAGGGTTTTATTTAACACTCCAGAGAGCCTGGACAAAGTATGTCACATACAGCAGTGATCAACCAGCAGACCCAGAACTGGTAGATAGTTACATTTGTATATTCTATTTTAAAAAGAAACACTAGGAATACCCCTCTGGTACACCAGAAGGGTAATACCCCCGTAGGTAATGAGGGAGACCAACCTTTAATGTTTCCTTAAAGCCTTATCTGCAGCCTTGGGAAAGGAAATAAAATATTGGGTGTGTAAGTTGAAGCAAGATGAGGTATTAACTCCAGTGACATCCTGCAGTGACCTTTTTTTCGTGGCTGTTACGCTTCGCTCCCGGCTGCGGTTTGAGGTGGGCGCGGAGTCTCGAACCCGCGGCCGCC
>VZRU01008032.1:342166-376326 GCA_013398155.1 Pedionomus torquatus
GAGCTCGGCCTCGGCCATCCCTGTGAGCAGCTTCTGTGGCCAAGAGCCTCGCTAGGTTGTGAATGACACTGAAGTGTTCGTAATATAATATCTGTCCATATTACAGTCTATTATTCCTGTTATTCGGTGAGAGAGCTGGGGTTGTTCAGCCTGGAGAAGAGAAGGCTCCAGGGAGACCTTAGAGCCCCTTCCAGAACCTAAAGGCCCTCCAGGAAAGATGGAGAGGGTCTCTTGGTCAGGGCTATAGGACGAGGGGTAATGGTCTTAAACGAAAATAGGGGAGATTTAGATTAGATGTTAGGAAGAAACTCTTGACTGTGAGGGTGGTGAGACATGGCCCCAGGTTGCCCGGAGAAGCTGTAGCCTGCCCCATAGCTGTTGTGGATGCCCCATCCCTGGAAGTGTTCAAGACCAGGCTGGATGGGGCTCTGAGCAACCTGCTCTAGTGGGAGGTGTCCCTGCCTGTGGCAGAGTTCTGGAACTGTATGGTCTTCAAGCTCCCTTCCAAGCCAAACCATTCTGTGATATGCTGGCTACATGTTGATGGATTGTTTTTTTTTATTTTTAAACTAGAGAGCTGTTGTGCGTATGGACGAACGCAGGGAAGAGCAGATTGTGCAGCTGTTGAATACTGTCCAAACTAAAAATGAAAAGGAGCAAGAAGCCATGTCCTGGTGGTCTGGGGATGAAGAAGGGTAAGGAGAAACAATTACTAATGTTTTTATTACTTTGGATTTAACAAACTTCCCGCAAACTGATGGGAAGGTATATCAGAAGGTGTTTATGTTTAGTAAGTGAATTAGGTTAACAACTCTTCTTCATCTTCTCTATGTATATTGTTATACCAAAACAGTTGGTTGTAACTGTTGGTCTGAAACTCTTCCAGAAGGTTGTTAAGTTTAGGGTGTTAAATTTTTACTTAAATTCATAAAAATGCAATAATTAATCTGCAGGCCTCCATGAGCAGATAAGTAGAATTTTTCAACTCCCCTGGCCTCTGGAATTACTTTCTAGAGGTAGCATTTTACTTTATTTTTCAATTATTGTACAGTCTTGCAATGTTTTCTCAGCCTCTGTGAAATAGGATGCATTCTTAACACTTAAAGGATTTTAAATGATGGCAGTGAAATGGGCAGCCAGGTTTGTTACTCCCAGTCCACTGACAGGAGGTGTTTGGGTCTCTGTTCTGCTGAGTGATCCAGTGCCGGGGCAGTGGTTCCCTGGAGGTGTTTTGTTGCTCTGTTAGCTTCATTTGATACAAAAGAACATCTTAAATTTCTAGATACCTATGGAAAATTTTTGATGGCGAGTAATTTTCAGACTTTATTAGTTTTAATGGCATATGTCATATTCTCATCAACTGATGGCCCAGTAGGCTGTGGCTATAATGTCTCAAAAAGATTTCAGATTTGCCTTGAAAGGTTGAGTGTGCTCTTCGTAGGGGCCAGGCACAGCTTTAGGTAACCTTTGAAGTTTCTGTTCTGCACTTGTTCCAGACCAACTCCAGAACAGCCTGCAAAAGTGAAACCAGATACTGAAAAAGCTCCTGTAAAACAGAGACCAGTCTCGGAAAAAATATTTCTTGATCGGGATGTGGAATATCTCTATGAAAAAAATGAGCAAGATACTAATTTAGATGAGCAACTTAAAGAAGACTTAAGAAAGAAGAAATCTGATCCTAGATACATGGAAATGCAGGTAATTTTCCACACGTTGAATGGAAAGCTTTTTGGATATTTTTTCTATTTTTTTTTTTAAATTAAACTAATCAGAAAACATATCTTCTTGCAATATATTTACTAGGAAGTTATCGTGACGTTACTTTGGCTAAAAATTATGTTCAGAATTTACAAAATGCATACTTATTGATGACAACTATTAAAAGAGTCAACAGGCTTTCAGTGACAGTTGCTGACTGCATAAAATCTGAAATTTGAATCTTACTCATTGTCTATTTGGCTGGGACTTTCCTGGGTTTTTTTTAATGGATTGTACCCCTGCATTTATGTCTAGAACTGAAAGCTCAAAAATGGGCTCTGAAGGAATTGCCTCTTAAAAATGTAGTTTATGTTGTTGTAACAGGCACATATGAAGTTGTCAAATAAAACAGACTTACTGTGAGCAAGTGCTTATCCCTTTGATCCAAGGCCCTAGTCTTGCGATAGTACATGCATACCTCTTCATGTACTGAACTGTTGGTTTTGAATAATTTTGCTAAATGTAATGAAGCTGAAAACATGGATAAAAGTAAGTTTATTCCTAGAAGGTCTATGTTAAGCATTAGCCTAGCAGTTTGCCCTGTTGTTGCTCGGTTTAGCTTAGATCATAGATGAAATCTGTTTCAGTGCTGAAAAGGTGTTTAAAGATACTGTTACTTTCTTTTTCCCCAGAGATTCCGAGAGAAACTCCCTTCATATGGCATGAGACAGGTAAATGTGTATTTAATTTGAAAGAATATGCATTACTTTTGTTCTGTTTTAAAAATAGGAGGAAACAGTTGTATAATTGGACTAACAAGAAATCTTTATTGCCTTTCATGAAGGTGCTGAAGCTTTCCCAGTTCTGACACTGCGTTTGACCTCTTTCCAGAAAGTAGCTCAGGTTCACTGTTTTGTGATGTGTGAAGTTTCTCTGGACCTAGTTACAGTTTTATCAGTAGGGGCAGCATTATTCATGGAAGTGATATTGAATGCTAGATACACTGAAGTACACTTTTCCCTTTTTTTTTTTTCTTTAAAGCACAAGTCTTGTCTTCTTTCTCTGTTCTCTACCAGTTAAATTTCTAGAATGGTCCTAGTCACTTGGATTTTATATAGGGTAATTGACCACTGCATAAACTGTCATGCATTCATTTCCTTACATATGTGAAATTGCGGCCATTTGTTGAACATTTGCCCAATTTAGAATTTAATATAATGCAGATAAAACCCTTTTTTCTGTTGATCAGAGATTTTATGGCTGTACTGCTGGCTGTCATTGCCATTAATTTCCCAGGCAGACTACAAAATCAGTGACAGTATAGGTTGTTATTAATAGATGTTAATACTTCATTTGATGTCACCTGTATGAAATAGATATTACGAGTATTCTGTTGTGTTTTCTTTTGCAGGTTTCATGACTGGTTAGTGAGGGTCTTTTCTAAAGTTAATGGTTTTTTTCGTAACGTGGTCCTTCCTGTTAATATTCAGTTCTTAAAATAGTTACACCCCTCTTTATAATCCTTTGGATTGGGAGTTAGAGGCTGAGAGTGAAACAAATACAGTCATTTCAGTATAAGAAACAATAAGATGTTGCTCTGAAAATCTTCAGTGAGTTCAGTCTTGAAATCGACAGAAAGCACTTCATCCACCAATGACATGTGGAAGGCGAGGAGGAGGAAGAAAAACTTAAAAAATTATTTCAGTCTTTTGTTTTAGTAATTTTGTAGGTTTTTTTCATATAGAATCTTAAATATTTAAAACTAGTATTGAGATTTTATATACCATGAACTTTACATGTCTGAAGTGCAAATGTGCAGAAATTACTTCTGTGTAAACTAAATTATTTTTTTTTAGTATTATGAGGAATAGATGAGTATCTATGTCTTTAGTTGCTATGACGCTTTCTTCTAAGTTCACACACAGTAGCATTGCAAAATCCTTCTAAAATCTGTTTTGAATAACAATACAGTGAACGTTTTCTCTTTGTTTGAAAACAGGAACTCGTAAATCTTATAAACAATAATCGAGTAACTGTGATAAGTGGTGAAACTGGTTGTGGAAAGACCACCCAGGTTACACAGTTCATCCTGGATGATTACATAGAGAGAGGGAAAGGGTCTACATGCAGGATTGTTTGTACTCAGCCTAGGAGGATCAGTGCTATCTCGGTAAGTGCTATTTGACAGACTAACGTCTTGTGACTTTTTTTTGCTTCTTGCTCTAACATGTTTGAGTAAAAATTACTACCTTACTCAGACTCACTGGCAACATGATTCTTACTGGGTCTAGGATCTGTGGGCATGTGGATGAACTGAGCGTACAATCTGTGAAATTATTTGAAGTTAAGATTTGAAAAAAATTCCAAATGATGAGAGAGAGCAGTTTCTCTGAGAGATGTACAATATCTTCCATTACATATAGTCATGCTAAATTTATCACAGTAAGTGTTCAGCCTGTAGTGAACAGTGAAGATGACTTTCTGCATGTTTGCTTTCAGTCATCTTAAATTCCATTGCAAATAACACTTGTGTTAATATACACTAATTTGGTATTTTTTAAGTTTTGGTCATTAGTAAAGTGCCGGCACTGCAAGCTTTCTTTTCTGAATTTAATGATGGTTTATATCTTTGGTGTTACTGGATTTGGGCAGTGCAAATGTGTCCAGCCAGTCAGAGGTATATTAATGAGCAAGAAAGAGATTGGCTTTTAAGTGCACAGTAGTTACTCTACTTGATAGTGAAGTAGTATCAAATGATTATAGAACCTTACTTCCCATGAGGAAAAGTGTGCCCTGCTGAAAGAGGGAACATATTGCTAATTACTTGGTGGTTGTCTGTCTTTAAAATACATGCTGGGTCACAAACCTGTTCTTGGGCTGCTGACAGGAAATACTGTTCTCAGTGGAGGGAAAAAGTGATTTCCAGGGTGTTTTTTGTTTAGGTTCTAGGTATTTTCTGCTGATGAATAGCTAAATCATAGATCAGGCTTGTGAGATTTTTTTTTAAATATTTTTTATTTCATGCACTGTTTTGATTTTATTTATTTTCTTAAGGTGGCTGAGAGAGTCGCTGCTGAAAGGGCAGAAGCATGTGGCAATGGCAAGAGTACAGGATACCAAATTCGTCTGCAGAGGTGAGAGAGGCCCCCTTGGCAGTTTTTATGCATTGGTGTGCAGTGGTATTTATTTTGATTCAAGCAAAAAAATTTGAAGAATAGTTCTTATCAAAATGAAAGCAGCCGTTTATGTTATTCTCTCCAAAAGGCATTTCTGTGAATAGCTGGTGTAGGGAATAAGGTTTCTGAAACTTAGCAAAAAGTTTAAGTGTGATTATTGTATTTTATGCAACATGTAACAATGGCTAGCACCACATTATACTTTGTTTAGTATGTTTTTTATTCAGCTCTTCTAAAAGATTCTGCTATAGATAAAGCTGATGTTCCTCATCCATTAATTTCAAGGAAAAAAATGGAACTGCTAAAGTCAATGCTGTAACCCATGTTCCTGAGGAAAGTTATGTATTGGCTACACTTAGCTACTGAGCAATCCCACTGGGATCAGGTAGTCGAGTTAGGAGTTCATAGACCTAGTGCCATAGAGCATAAGCTGTTCTTTTGCAGTCATCTGTAATTTAAAAAAAGTATCTGAAATGTTACCAGCAAATAATGGCATCTCAGTTATTGTTGAGGAAAAACTGCTGGTGAGAGATGACAGCCTAGTCCTTTCAGCATTTTAATTTGAGTTTGTAGAATCTCATTTATATTTTTATTTACTGTTTAATCAAGAATGCTACACTGCTGTATATTTACCTGTCATCTGTGCGGCACTTAAATAGCTATAAGAACTTGGGGTCGGAGGATCAATGTGCAAATGATGAAAAATATCTGGGAAGTCAGGGCTTCTGTCAAATTACAAGTAGTTCATTTCCCATCAACAAAAATGCTGCAACTGTGGCCTAATTCCCTGTTCCACCAATTGAACTGTAAGTGAGCAAATTAGAGAATAAGGCACACTTCATAATGTCTGTAATGACTATCTGCATTTTGATTTTAAGCTTTTAAAGTACTTTGCAAAGTACAGAAGAGAACTGAGGAATTCTTAATGTATCTTTTTCAGTCGGTTACCAAGGAAACAAGGTTCAATTTTGTACTGTACCACAGGAATTGTCCTACAGTGGCTCCAGTCAGATAAGTAAGTTTTTTCCTATTTAATAAAAAACTGATATAATTATGAAATGACTTGACTACTGAGCTGCATCTAACAATCTCTGCTGTGTTTTTCTGCTTTGTGGGGTTTTTTATTTGTTGGGTTTTGGTGTTGTTTTTTTTTTTTTTAAATTTTGCTAAAAACAAATGTTTAACCTCTTGCTTTCTTACTTTAGGCACTTGTCCAGCATTAGTCATGTAGTCCTTGATGAAATTCATGAAAGAAATCTTCAGTCAGATGTTTTAATGAGCATTATTAAAGATCTTCTGAATATTCGTTTGGATCTGAAAGTAATACTTATGAGTGCTACTTTAAATGCAGAGAAGTTTTCAGAGTATTTTGGTAGGTGAAATGCTTTCTGTGAATGTTCCTTTTAAGTAATTTAGGCTTCTACAGTGTAATGTAGTTCTCAGATTTTAAGACTGATTTTTATCAAAAGAGGTAATAACTTCAATTTTACAAATAGTTGCCAGCTAATGGAGGTGCTTGTTCCCTTAATTTTAGCTCATCATGATCATATGTTGCTTCTGTATTTGCTATTCAGTTATATCATGGAAACAGTATCTCCAGAGTGTTTTCATGTTAAGCATTGACTAATACTTGCCATATTTTAGAAGTCATGGTGCGAATGAGCAACCAGATTGAAGCCTTTAGTTGTGCAGTCTTCCAGCTCTAACCTGTAGCTGGAACCAGACAAACATGCTGGAGAGCAATATATTGCTGATACCTTTGCTTTTATTTTATTCAGCAGCTTTATTTGGAATTAAATTTGGCATTTTCTGTGAGAATTTAACAATAAATAAAAAACTCTTAAAGATTTAGCAACTATATTGCAAAAATAGTGGAGAATAGTTTCTTGCCTTTGTTATTTCAGTACAGTATTTTATTTGCTGTTTAAAAACTTGAGTTATGCCATCCTCCACAGATAATTGTCCAATGATTCACATACCTGGGTTCACTTTCCCTGTAGTGGAATACCTTCTCGAGGATGTAATTGAGAAGTTGAGGTAAGTGTATTTTCTGAACACCTTTTACAGACAGTATTGTTTTTGGGGGGTGGGCATAGTATGTCCTTTCAAAGCTTATCTTGCTATAATAATCTGGAAAAATTAGAAAGGTTTTCTCTTGAAAAACACAACAATGGAACAAACAAAACCAAAGCTTTTACACATAGCAACTTGGAAATACTGTCTCGAGGAGGAAAAAAACTTGTAATGTTTTTTTGTAAAAGATGGTACCTCTTTTCCTAGTATTTATTTCAGAAAAGAAAATTAGGAATTTCATTTACATTGTATAGCTAAAACACTGCATATTTTCCATGGTTTGGAAAATTACTATGCAGCTGGCTTTTAATGACTTCAGTTTCAAAATTTAATTGTTTGTTATTTACATTTAAAGGTATACTCCAGAAAACACAGACCGTCGGCCACGCTGGAAGAAAGGTTTCATGCAAGGACATGTAAGCAGACCAGAAAAAGAAGAAAAAGAGGAAATCTACAGGGAACGGTGGCCAGACTACTTAAAGCAGCTGCGGGGCAGGTTGTTCTCAAGTTACTCTTTTGCAATTTTAGAAACTTTGTAACTGAGAAACATAAATCGGTGCTATATTGTATTACTGTGCTTTTATTAAGGATGCAATAGTTGCTGCTGTGGAGAACAATAATGATGGAATTGCTGGCAGAGCTGGCTGGTAACTGTTTAAGTGCTTTGGAGTTATTACAGAGAATTAGCTTTGCTCACATCTGAGAGCTGTCAAGTTGCTTGCTGTTAATATTGGTGTTTGTTACAGTCTTCAACATGTTATGCTCCCTGAGCTTTGGTCATTAGTTCTATTCTGATGCATTCTCCTCCCCTTCAGTCTGTTTCTTTGAGAGAGATCTCACTGTACTTGTGTCTCATAATCACCATAATGCAAAATGTGTTGGGTTTTAAAAACAAACAGCCCCAGACAAACCGAAAAACCTCCTAGCAAATCAAAAGAACTTTTTGCCGGAATAGTTTAATATTCCTCTATAGTGGTTTAAAACCAAGCTAAATAAATTTGCCTCTTGAGCACCTAATAGAGATTGCCTACTTAAAACATTCTTTTGATTGCCAGCATTTGTCTACTTACTGGGTAAGCTGATTAATTGGATAGCCTGGCTGAATTATTTCAGGAACAGCATCCTCCTGTCTTATTTATCCTCTGTGTTTTGGGACTGTCTATATATCCAGCTTGGTAACAATAATGAATATAAGTGGCTTAGTTTTATCTGCCTTTTCGAAGGGGAAAATCCACAATGCTGTATCTCTGTCTGGCCTATCCTGCATTCCACTCATCCTGTTTGTACTCCTCCTTCCCTTACCCACCGTGTCTTTTGGATCATTTGGCAATTCTTGCCACAGCCTTAGCTTTCATGAAAGCAAAGCGCAGAACAGATGAGATGCCTCCTGTGCTCACTGTGAGTGAGGTATAAATGGAAGGATAAACTCAGATTGTTTAGGTCCTGGATAATTCATGAGGAGGAGAACAATGATGTAAGCGTTTCAAATACAGTTCAGACATAACATGGTAATTCTTAAAATTAGTATTCTAAACTGATGGAAATCACACTAAACTAAATCTCAAGAGTGCACTGGAGGTTAGTTGGACAGACAGAGACAAATTGAACAGCAGTGGGTTACTTAGCTGTGTGATATAGCTGAAAAGTGAGCGTGTGACTCTGTGTGTTAATAAGCTAACAATGTGTATTCTTTCAATGCCCGTAGATACTCAGCAAGTACTATAGACGCCTTGGAAATGATGGATGATGAAAAGGTTGACCTTGACCTTATAGCAGCACTTATCAGACACATCGTTTTGGAAGAAGAGGTAACCTTCTGTCTTCTATTGTCACCCTTTAACGATGTGATGGAATGGTCCTCAGTGTCTGTTGGGAGTGTCATAGCTGATTGGTTGGCTTATCATACAGATACAAAGAAGAAGAATTTTTCATTTTGCTATTCTGGGAAGTAATCAACAACTTACATATCTAATTGCTATTTAAGTCCTGTGTTCAGAATATGGTTAGTTACTGTGTTTATTGAAATGATGGGATAGAATCCGTGTTTAAAAGGGAGCACACATTTTCTTTAGCAGGTGTTGTCGGTATTAATGAGAGCTATGTATGTAAGAAACTTGGAAAACTTACAAATATCTTTGTTATGCTCGTTTGTGGTCCCTTCTGAGCAAGGGGAAAAATAGAAACTGCATTCTTTCACTGACGGTAAGAATTGTCTTGTAAATAGACCAGGATAGTTATTTGAAGGTTTGGGTGCCATCTGGATTCATATTGCTGCGGCTTGTTTTATTTCTTCTGGCTAAGCTTTTAAAAAAACCTTCAAATTAATTATACGCCTTAGTTATTTGATGGAAAGTAATAGAATTACAAATTAAAGTTTAACGTTTAGTTCTCTCTGTTTCTCCGTGTGTATATGTTTGTCCAAAGGTAATATTCTTTACAGTGTGTATTAAAAGTTATGTTTTGTGAAATAGTTGTAGAAAACTGAAAACCTCAGTGTACAACTATCTCTGTTCTTAATTTCTCAGCAACGGGAGGCAAAAAGCAAGAGCAATACTTAGGAGTTGATGTTCACTGCCTCATATCTACACAGTGCAGTTGGCTTTAATGGTTTTATGCCTGAGTAATTTAAAGATTACTTCAATGTTGTGAAGACTGAATTTTTATACAGCCTAGTAAAAGTGTAGTCATGCTTATCAAACAGACAGCTAGGAGATGCTTCCAACTTTCAGCTTATCAAAATTAGTAATTAACACAGCTGCATTGTTATCCTCAAATGTGTCTTACCTTGTTACCACTAAATAACATTATCAGAATATGAATATTAGAAGGATCCTGTGCCTGAAGTGGTGACAAACGAAGAGTAATTTCTTTTACCGTAGGTATAGTCTATTTAGATTGTCACTTCAGATTTTGACATACTTGTTTCTGTGTTCAGAAACGTCTGTAGAAGAGCTCACACCTTGGCTGATTCCTTAAAGAGAATTGTGATTATTAAAAATATTAAATATTTTAGTATTTCACTTGATAAATCATTTAAGCTGTGGATAATGAGGGTAATTTGCTATTTTGTGTTTTGTTCTTCCTGTGTTGAAAATTATACATTAGTTTTTCTGGTTTATTTGCAATACAAATTCTTCTAGTGTTAACATATTGATGTTTAAAAGACTGCAGGAGAAAAAGGTTTGCAATCAAATTTTTATTTATTACATTCATCTAAATAACTCTTTGATAGAAAACAATCTTATAAACCTTGTTTCAAATTTGAGTCAATGAGATTTAAAATACCACCTATCTAATATATATGTATTAGTGTGCAAGTAGCTGGTTCTTAACATAGTGTGTAATTTATTCTAACCTCTTTTCCCTTCACTCCCTCTTTTATATATAGGATGGTGCGATTCTAGTGTTTCTTCCAGGCTGGGACAACATTAGCACTTTGCATGATCTCTTGATGTCACAAGTCATGTTTAAGTCAGGTAAAACCCAAATTTTATATAGGAATTCTAGCAATAGTATTAGTGGCAAACTGAATATTTGCATGTGATTGGTATTGCACTGGTTTGTTTTTTTTTTTTTTTTTCAAAATAATTGCAGTGTATTAGGCATTTTTTTGCATTTCTGTGGACATATGGTATCTTTCATCTACTAATGATAATAAATCATTTTCCTCGGTGTAGGAGTGAATGATCTGAAGAAGAATCTCAGCCCCGCGGTTTTTTCCTTTTGGCCTTTCTTGTAGCTGCGATAACTTCTATGGGAAACTAAACTCTCTTCATTCTCTGTTTCCTTTTGGTTCTTCAGCAGCTTTTATCTACTGTTTTGTTGATAGTTCTTTTAAATCCTGTTTATTCCTAGAAGCTTTTTTAATAGGCAGAGTATTTGAGTGTCCTATCTAATGCACTTTAATTTGTCCTCTTTGCAAAATGATTTTCATCTAACCTGTCTAATTATGCTCTTGATTATTCACAGTTGTCTTACAATTTGCATTGTATACATTCCATAGATAAAGAATTTCAACGTATTGAAAGTCTGAGAGCATTGGTTTATTTATTAAACTTGAGCAACTGTTAAATAATTAAAGAATTTTAAAATTAAATCTAAATTACTGTACATGACTCTATATATTTTCTTTAATTTCTTTTATATCTTTTTAACTTAGAATTTGCCATTATGACATGTATAAGTGTGAATTCAGGATATGAAACAGTAGGCTTACTTGCAGCATGTTTTCTCTGTTCTGCATACCTGATGTTCCTGTGAAATTAAAGTCTCTGTGCTTATACTGTATCTCTTACTGATTTTTAATTTTCAGATAGGTTTATTATCATACCTTTACATTCACTGATGCCTACTGTTAACCAGACTCAGGTACGCTTTTCTTATGTTATGCAATAATGTAACATTTCACAACTACAAAAATAATAAAATTAAGCATATCTTTGGCTTTGGCAAACATATAAATGGGCCATGGATAATTACAGGTTTTTAAGAAGACCCCGCCAGGAGTAAGGAAAATCGTGATTGCTACCAACATTGCAGAAACTAGGTAAATAGCTAGCTATACGGACTGAAAAAAGCTATATGTTTAATAAAATAAACAGAAGTCATAATCTAAAGTATAAAGCTGTTTGATATTTTAAAAATATATGATTTTGTATTTGTACTGTTCACTTACAACAATTTATCTTTAGAAATGTTTATAGACTAAACAAGAGTTTTCCTTCAATTGTTTTAAACAATTAAAACTTGGTTGTTACTATAAAGACTCGCCTTTGTTGTACATGATAAATCTGAGCTGCCTGTCCTCTCTGCAGACTTCCTAACCCCATGGGAGGACTTTTGTTAGACTTCAGAGAATGTCAAGTTCTTTCTTGAGCAGTTTAGTAATGTAATTCTTAATGAAATTCCAAACAATTTTTTTGTTTGCTTGTTGTTGGTTTTTTTGTTGGCTCACAGTTTTTTTGGGGGTAAAGAGACGCTAAACCCCTTTAAAATCCTTGGTCAAGCATGCAAAGATGAAGTATGCATTTTTTTCTCTCTCCTTTTTTTCTTTTTTTTAACAGCATAACAATAGATGACGTGGTGTTCGTTATAGATGGTGGAAAAATAAAGGAAACTCACTTTGACACACAGAATAACATTAGCACAATGGCAGCTGAGTGGGTTAGTAAAGCTAATGCCAAGCAGAGGAAAGGTCGAGCAGGAAGGTAAGAATAATGGGGATAGAAAAGTTTTGTAATGTTAAGTTTCCATCAGTCTTGGAGTATGTGCTGCTGAAGATGCTACTTTGTTAACTCAACTGTCTCTTGTTCTTATGGAAAGAATGTTTTCTTTGTCTTTCTAGAAAGCTGACTTAACTTGTGCTGCATTTAACTCATGAGTTTCCCTTCTTATAGAAGAAGTAGTCCCACATTTTTTCAATTTTTGTTGGTAGAGTTGGCCTTCACACACGATTTAGGAGGCTATGATACATTAAAGTGAAAATTACCTACAAATTAATATCGCTTAGGCATATACCGATTTTGTTTTGTTGTTGTTTTGTTTTTTCTCCCCCTCAAAATATCTTGTGGAATATTTTCTCTCTTGTTCAGAATTACAGTTCCTCTCTGGTCTCTTACTCCTTTTGAGCAGTTGATAAGAGGTTTCTGAGTTCTGCATGCCTTTTCCCCTTTTGATGGGTCTGTGTTTCAGAAAGCTGAAATGTCTTTTATGATTGATTATGGTTCGGTTCTAATTCCTTGAGGTATTTTGGAAAGCTGTTGATAAACACAATCATAACGTCACAGTGTCAGGAAAAAAAATTGTTCATTTAAATAATTCCAGAGTTCAGCCAGGCCACTGTTACCATCTGTACAATGGACTACGTGCTAGCCTTCTTGATGACTATCAGTTACCAGAGATCTTGAGGACACCTTTGGAAGAGCTTTGTTTACAAATTAAGGTAAACATATGAATCTTCAGACATAAACATATTTATTATGTACTATTTCAATGTAAGAGATTGAGAGATTAAGCTAATGTAACTGTGAGACTAGGGTTTTCTTCACACAGAATTCTGTTACACAAGAAGTATTTAGTTAATAATTGCAGCAATGTTTGCAAAATGCATACAGCTATCTAGATGCATCCAACCCAGGAAAACTAGGATTGTCTTGCATAAATAAAAGCTGAGATGTATTAAAAAAATTTGGATTGTGCTTCTGCCCTTCTCCCCCTCAAATATCATTCAGTCAGAGGAGCTTCAGTGAGAATGCCAGTGAGTCAAGGCATATGATGTCTTAAAAGAATTTTACTTAAAAGTAGTTTTAGAACTGACACGAGTTTCCTTTTTGGCAGTTTTTATTGAATTCCTCATGCATGCATAAGGAATACCATGTGTATGTGCACTGAAATGAAGAATAGATCCTTATGTTTCAAATTTAATTTTAATACATTTTTATTTTTGTCCTTAGTTCTTAATTAGTGAAATTCCATAATTCCTTCTCAAGCTGTGAATTATTCTCACTTTTTTAATTAGTGTGGTTACTGCTTACTAATTTTAGGTAGCCATCGTTCTCCAACTGCTGTAGGTTTTTGTTGGTGATTTTTTTTTTCTTTTTTCTTTTCAGATTCTAAAGCTTGGTGGAATTGCTTATTTTCTGAGCAAACTAATGGATCCACCATCTCGTGATGCTGTAATGTTGGCCATAAATCATCTAATGGAGCTGGTAAAGTATTGCTTAATGTACATGTAAGGAAAAATCTGGTTAGAATCCTGTTACTATAGTGTTTGTTACCAGACAGTTCTGATTGTACGAGTCTAGATACTTGCAACTCCTTATTGTATCGTGTAGATCCTTTATATATCTTCATTGAACAGGGCAAATCATTCCACGGGATGTTTACAAGCTGCATAGAGTAGTTCCTGAGGAACTTTCTAAATGACTCAAAACATATACATGCACTGTGCATTTAAGTTTCTTACAGATACTTATATAACTGGGTGCTTCTGTAAGACCCTGCTCATGGCTGCTTCCATCCTGCCTTCCTATCCCAGTCAGATTAGTCAACAATTTGAGATACAAGATCTTTCTCCTATATACCTTATTTGCCCACAGAAAAAGTATGTCATGGCCCCTTTGGATGCTGGGAGAGTTTAGCTATACATTTATACTGGTGGTTTCTTGCCCTGGTATTATTTGTACAAACCAGTTATAGCAATAAATTAAAAGATCTGATTTAGATGAAGGGCATTTTGACTGATGGAATGATACTATAACTGTTAGATAAAACTAAAATTCAACCATACATTTGGTGTTATGTGACAATGCTGTATAGCAGCAAAGAGTAAATAAAACCAGAAGTGATATTGAGGGTAAGATACAAGTCTAAAAATAAGCTTGATTAGGAGAATAGGAAGACCCTCAAGTATTAATAATTCTTCATATTTTCCTCCAGAAAGATGCTAAACCTTACTAAACTACTTGAAACATAATTAAAAGTGGTTTCCATTTTTTGTCTCTTACTGAACACTTCTATTTCTCTGTAACTTAGTTGATCACTTTCCTTCTATACATTACTGCAGCTTACTATGTTCTCCAGCTACTAGGCTTTCCTTTGATCTCCAGGTTAAAGTGGCTATTTCAAGGAAATCCCATTTCAAATACTGTGTTTAGTTGGTTTTCCCTTTTTTTTTTTTCTTTTTCTTTCTGACAGAATGCTTTGGACAGACAAGAAGAACTGACTCCACTCGGTGTCCATTTAGCACGATTACCAGTCGAACCGCATATTGGAAAAATGATCCTTTTTGGAGCTTTATTCTGCTGCTTGGATCCAGTGCTAACCATTGCAGCCAGCCTCAGCTTCAAAGACCCTTTTGTCATTCCTCTGGTAAAGTTTCTAAGACAGGAATTGCACACAAGATTTTAAGAATCTCAGAAGGATATTGGGACTTACTGAGATGTTACAGTTTAAAAGCTCTCATTTTCATGTTAATTACACTTTTATTAGTAAAATATCAACTTTACATACTATAAAGTGTTGTGTTTGCCTACAGAATATTGGGTGTAGCATATAAAGTATTGGTGTGTACACATACCTTAATTAGGAAAAGAACTGGTGTGTCAGTCATGAATATCTTATAGGTTCTAATTATTCTTAGGGCAAAGAAAAAGTAGCAGATGCAAGAAGAAAGGAACTGTCAAAGAACTCGAAAAGTGATCATCTAACTGTGGTGAATGCTTTCACGGTAGGTGTCATGTGTTTTATTTTCTTCTACATATTTGGATTCCTTCTTCTAGACTTTTAATTTGAATAATGTGGATTGTTCTAAGGAAAAAAACTGACAGAGCTTATGCTCTGAAGTATTTCTTTCTTGGCTTCTACAGAAAAATAAAACCAAACTAATCAACATTAAAAAAATAAAAGTTAATCTTGTCTTCAAGTGCAATAACCTAATTTCTTGCAGATAAGTCTGTGAAAGAGAAAAAGACGATATAATGTTACCATCACCTTCCCGAAAGCATTACTTCTTGTCTTTCCAGCCTCTGCAACAGTCTGAAGCTGACTTCAAAAGCATTGGAGATTTTAGCTGTAGAGTGTTGGAGTGAGAAGAGGAAATAGATGGCCTGGAATGCAGTTTCTAGCCAGGACTGATAAATTCTAGCAAACTTAACTAAATTTCACTCCACACCATGAAAAAGGGAGGGTTTTGATTAAAAATGTTATAAAGTTGTGAGTTTTCTACTTTGTGCTGCATGCGTGTAAACAAAGAGTTCAAAGAATTTACTTTCTCTCTTGTAGAGAAAAATAACTATATTGTTTGTTGACCTCTAGTTTTTGCTTTCTTGAATGTTTTTGGTATGTGTTCACTTACAAATGCCTTTGAACTACAATTTTAATTTTTAGGGCTGGGAAGAGACTCGGCGTCGTGGTTTCAGAACTGAGAAAGACTATTGCTGGGAATATTTCCTGTCTTCAAATACACTGCAGGTAAGATCCTGACAGTTTTAAATCATGTCTGTGGGGAAAAGGGGAGAAGCCTTTTCCCTATTATTTTCCAGCATCATACTGGAGCAATTTTTGTTATTTCCTAGATGCTGCATAACATGAAAGGACAGTTTGCTGAGCATCTCCTTGCAGCTGGATTTGTGAACAGCAGAGACCCCAAGGATCCCAAATCTAACACCAACTCAGGTGAACAGTGGAAGAAAATGGAAAATTTCTGATAGCTGAAATCTCAGTTTGTAGAACTGTGCTATTGACTTTGCTGTCTTCTGCAGATAATGAGAAGTTGCTCAAAGCGGTCATTTGTGCTGGTTTGTATCCAAAAGTTGCAAAGATCCGGCCAAGCTTCAGCAAAAAGAGAAAAATGTAAGGATTTGATTTAATGTTGATTTGTATTCAAGGTGTTTTCTACATCAGGTGGTTTAGCGAGGTGTAGCAATTGGTTGAGTGCATGAATGTATCTCTGTAGAGCTCAGTCACGGGTGTGGATTGCTCCATTTGAGAAGAGTAGATGAGAGCATGAGATTTGTTTCACAGACTAGCAGGTATCTAAACCTGCTTGTCAATATCAACAATTTGTGTGATTTCACTATGCCATGGATAATGCTATATCAATTACACTGGTGCTAAAGGAGTCCTGCCATTGTCTTTGGCTTACAGCAGCAGTTGAAACACTATCTTTTTGGGTTATTTGGCAACAGAGTGTAGAAATTCCAATCTGTGGGTTTATCACTACTTACCAAACTGTTTATTATTAACTGTTACTCACAGTAACAGTGTACTCATCATTATATAGACATCCTTCTTTACGTACCTGATTTAAGACAAAAAGAAGGGTTGCATGAGTTTTCTAATGTTTCATGAGTGTGTAATGTTGAAACAGCGATTCAGGAGCAATCATTATGCCTATAATTTAAAAAAAAAAATAAATCGAAATCCTCCCCAAGTCATTATTTCCATGAAAGGAGTAAGAATAGGTAGTGAGAATTCTACCTTATATTGTGTAGTTTAGACCTGACGCTGCTTCCCTTCTGTACTGAGTCCCTTGTGCCCCTGCAGTCACCTCAGTGCAGTAAATTATCAAACCCAATGCAAGTTACGGTGTTGCTGTATCTTTGCCGCATGGTGGAGCTCAGCGTCAGCCAACTGCCTGGGAAGGCTCAGTTTTATCATCTGCTAAATAAGAGATTTGTTACGCTAACCCGTTGTCTGGAGAGGCTCTCCCACCTGCTGTTCATGTTTCAAACAGTGAATTCCATCTTTCGCAAAATACTTCTGCACACAGGGAGTGGAGAGCTCAGTGATCCACACCCAAAGAATTACCTCTCTGAAATGTGGGAAGGAGAACCGTTGTGCTTCATATATATTGTGCTTAGTTTCTGCTTTTATTATCCAATTGCATTATTATGTTAGAAAGGAAATGGGATTTCAGGTACTAATATAACCAAAGGAGCTGATAGTTATAGAATCATGGAATTGTTAGAGTTGGAAGGAAATTTAAAGATCATCGAGTTCCAAGCCCCCTGCTATGGCCAGTGGACACTCCCCACTAGACCAGGTTGTTCAAAGCCCCATCCAGCCTGGCTTTGAAAGTCAGATTCATTCCTTGAGTCTCTTGAGTGAGATTCGTTCAAAGCCATGTGGTACAAATAGAGGTACACCACCACTCCAGACCAGTTCACACTGGTATATCAATCACTGTTAACAGTCCCTTGTTCCACACTGACACCACTTCACACTCAGCAAAGAATTCAGATATGTAATTTCCTGACGTGATTTTCCAAGAAGTTGCTTGAAACTTGGTTTATGGAACCAAATTCAGTAACTGATGGGGTCCTTCATTTGGAAAAAGAAGGCTGCTTCTTTTTTCTGCTTGAGAGAATGACAGGGTTCATTAAGGGGGGTAAATTTCATAAAGAATTCAAATTTCTTAAATGCAGAGAAAGGTGTTTAAAATTCATACTGTAGATTCAGTTTGTAATCTTTTGGGGAAGGAGTTAAAGTTTCTTTGGATGTCCTTGTACTGTCAGAGTTCAGTATGCTAGCAGAGAATTGGAGGGCTTTTTGAACTTGGGACATGACTGTGCTAAACATTCAAGATCTTATTTCAATCCTAAAGTAAAAACTTTTTCTTTTTTTTCTTTTAAGGGTAAAAGTTTGCACCAAGACAGATGGAACAGTTAATATTCATCCTAAATCAGTTAATGTGGAAGAAACAGAATTTCATTATAACTGGCTTGTGTACCATTTGAAGATGAGAACTAGCAGTGTATGTGAAGGTTTATATTTGTGTAATTTATTTTTCTACCTCTTTAATGAGATTGGGTCAGGGCTCAAAGGGGATGTGAACAGGGCCTTTGTTTGAAGCCTTCCGGTCTCGGCTCATTTGTTTTATGTGCCATCACATTATGTTCTTTGTCTGGTAGTATTGTTCCACAGATAACTACTGTCTTCTTTGTAGTTGGGATTTTATTTTTTGGGGGGTGGAATGTTTGGTTTGGGGTTTTTTTTAAGGTTCTGGCATAGCACATAGAGATTTTATATTTTTATTATTATTTCACACTGCTGTAACACTTCTGGATATGCTGAAAATTTTGTTTCCTCTGGAATGACACTGAATAATGATCTTTGGGAATTCTGTTAAGTTTCATTAAGGGTTACTTATATCGCTTCAGATGTTTTGAAGGGTGATGAGACAATTTTGTTGTCTTGCAGATTTACTTGTATGATTGTACAGAGGTCTCCCCATATTGTCTCTTGTTCTTCGGAGGAGATATATCCATTCAGAAAGATAAAGACCAGGATACCATCGCTGTGGATGAATGGATTGTTTTCCAGTCTCCAGCAAGGATAGCACACTTAGTTAAGGTGACTATGTTTAATAATAATGTAAATGGAAGACTTAATGTAAGACTAATTCTTCTTAGAGATTTCTATATTTGGAAATACAGAAATATACTATTGTACCTATGGATTTATCCCTACAGGGAGATGATAATAGTTTAAATGAATTAACATTCAGATCAGACTGTATGACATGGCAGAGGAAACAGTAATGTACTCCCTTGTGTTTGGCCTCAGGAGCAGGCAGGTTTATTTTTTTTTTTGTTGTTTCCACTGTAATAGCCTGACTAAAGAGAATGAGGCTGTGTTTGAGGCATGAGTCTTCCTCATGGATCATCATCTCCTCATCACCTCATGTGGTGATGTTCTTGTGCAGCCTCCCTGAAGAATTCATGGGGATATTGAAAAACATAGAAGCTCCAGAGAAGGGTCATAGGCTGGATTTAAAGGATTTATAAACATGTATTACAGTGAGAGATCTGAAGAACTTAATCTCTATACTTTTCCACAGCTAAAGCTGTAGGATTACTTGATCAGTCCATGAAATATCCTTGAGGATATGGAAATATGAGGATGGGGCTCTTTAGTTACCAGTAATAAGTTCCAGTAGAAGGAAGAGCTGAAGAGCACTCTGTTCAATTTTACATCCTAGACATCACATCTGGCTTTTTTTTAAAACTCAAATATTTTTAATCCTGAAATAGCCAGCTAATGGATGTATAAACTGTTAAACACCACTACTTCCAGAGATGGTCATCTGTCATAAAAGGAAAAACTGCTAGTTTTTGACAAGCAGCATTTGACAGCAATGTTTAAATCGATAGGAGAACAGCAGGTGTGAAGAGAGGCCCAAGGGATTTGAACTTGTTGTATTAATGCTGTTGTGTGTAGCTCTAATTGACTGTCTTTTTTTTTTTTTTCCTCTTGTTCATTCCAACAAACTCTTTGCAGAATTTAAGACAAGAGCTTGATGATCTTCTACAAGAAAAAATAGAAAATCCACATCCCGTGGACTGGAACAATATTAAATCCAGGGATACAGCAGTACTGACAGCTATCATAGACTTAATCACAACGCAGGAGAATGAAAGTGCCAGAAACTATGCTCCACGATTCCAGAGTGAACGCTATAGTTGACACACTTTCATCTGTATCGATAAAGCCAATGTATTCGACTTTTTGGTTTCGTTTTTTATAGCGTTTCTTTAGCTACAAGAAA
The DNA here is from genome assembly GCA_013398155.1 of Pedionomus torquatus. NCBI lineage: Eukaryota > Metazoa > Chordata > Aves > Charadriiformes > Pedionomidae > Pedionomus > Pedionomus torquatus. The sequence continues at coordinate 362,162 of VZRU01008032.1, forward strand.
AAACTTCTTTTAGGGCAAGCTGGTAATTCCCTCATACTGAAGAGAAGAGCAGTTATTTCAAGATAGTTGGTAATATCTGTATATGCATGGTATTCTGTGTTCAGCGTAGATTTTTAAGTAAGGGAAATGCAATGCTAGTGATGTTAGTTAATGTATGGTTCTTGTCCTGCTGTAGCTTTTTTCTTTTTACCCATCAGGTAACAGATATTTAAAAAACTTGCTAAAATACTGCTTAATGATACTTAAACTGTTCTTGCTATTGGTAGAAACATCTCAAAAGATGGTTTTGTTTTTGTTTTTTTAATTGGGGTGGTGAGTAATTATATTATGTTGTTCCAGCTGTGTAGCAGTCGTCTCACCGACACTTCCACAGAAGGTAATTATAGCTTAATTAAACTAAACTTGAAAACACTTGTTAAATTTGTACTGTGGGAGGAAACAATCTTCAGAAATATTCTCTTCTTCTGCCCTTCACCCCATTCAATTAATTTTTCTTCACTTTCTGTGCCCATCTGTCAGTAGTACTGACTAAAATTTCAGATTACAGGAAGGATGGTTAGATAAAAATCATGGTGGAATACACTTTAAGGTTGCATTGCATTCTAATTTTTTCTTTTTTTTTTTTAAACAGTCTGTGTATGAATTATAGTATTACATTAAAAGTCTTTTCTTTAAAATGTTACTTCATCTGTTCTTTCTTCTTAATGTTTAGAACTTCTTCCAACTATGTAAGAATGCTGTTTAGGATTTCGAGTCAGGTGACTAGTTTGGGAAAACCGCTTGTTCTGGATAAACCACTGTTTCCTTTAAACTCTGGATGCTAGATTTGGGGCTGGTCTCCTTCAGGACATGGAGCTGAGAGGACAAGAGGAAATGGGCACAAACTTGTACATAAGAGAAACTTCTTTGAGGGTGGCAGAGCTCTGGAACAGGCTGCCTTCTCCAGAGACATGTAAAACCCACCTGGACAAGTTCCTGTGCAGCTTGCTCTAGGAGGACCTGCTTTGGCAGGGGGATTGGACTAGATCTAGGTCCAGAGGTCCCTTCCACCCCCATATCATGAGGATGGGCACGGAGAACTGCTGGTGGTTTACTTGGCAGCCCTCTTAACCTGCAGCTATAGCTATGGTTATTTCTAGGTTTATCCCTGAAGAACAAAGCTCTTCTGTCTCTTTACTTGCCTGGAAATGTCACCCTTCTGCCGCCTTGAGGTTTAATTTAATTTGTTTGTTTGTTTGTTTCTGTGCTTTCATCAGAACGGTTGGGTTGGAAGGGACCTTGAAGGCCATTTAATTCCAACCCCCCTTGCCCTGGGCAGGGACACCGGCCACTCGACCAGGTTGCTCAAAATCCCATCCAACCTGCTCTTAGAAATTGCATTTATTTGCAAAACAATTAACTGAGGAGGTGAAACTACAGTACAGCTGCTAAAAAAAAAAAAAAAAAAAAAAACCAAACCATCTGGCGCCCAGAGACAAGATGGCGCCCGGGGCTGAGGGGGAAGCGGTGCTGCTGGGCCCGGTTAGGGCGGTGGGGTGTGCGATGGCAGGGACGGTTACCACAGCGAAGTAGAGTTTTGCTGCTCCACATACCAAATCTGTAGGTTCCTGAGGAAGAATGGGCAGTGTTGTTACTGGCAGGCTTGCATTACAAGTAATAAATAAATTTTAAAAAAAGGCTGGCAGATGGTACCAGTTTTATTCTCCTAGTTCTTGGGTTGTATGCGGTACTTACAAGCAATGGTGCCTAAATGTTTGCCTGGCAACGCAAAGGGCAAAAAGAAATGGTGCTTGGATAAGAATGGTAGTGTTGGTTGAACAGAGGCGGTAGTTCTCTCAAACCCTCCCGAGATTGTGGAGGATCAGGTTCAATTTTTGGTAGGAGGGCCACCACCAGAAGAAATGTCCATGGTTCAGTATGATCAGATCTTTACTTACAAAGTACCATGGCTAACGTGTAAATAATGGCTTTAGTTATGCTTTCCCAACTATGCTTAAAGCGTGTAGTTCAACATACTTTTATTAAGCAGAAAAGTATCAGAAACTGGTGTTCCAGAGTTGGAAACTCGGCCTTTTCTCCATGGCAGATGTACTAGTTTTAGCTGGGTTAATTGTCTTCGGGTGTGGTGCCGTGTTTTGCACTAGCGATGGAGGCAGTGTGGAGGGCAGGGGTTGCTCAGCAGTGTCCGTGTGGGGTCCAGGACTGCCTTGTTTCTTGGGGTCCCCCAGCAAGTGGGGACAGGGAGCTGTGAGGGAACACAGCTGACCAAAGGAACATTCCACACCAGCCCTATGGCTGCATCACTGAGCAGTAGAAGCCTGGAGTGTGGAGAAGGAAGGGAAGACACTCAGAGCTGTGGCATTTGTGTTCCCGAGTCACCCTTAACTCATGACGGAGCCCTGCTTTCCTGGAGATGGCTGAACGCCTGCCTGCTGAGGGAGAGCAGAGAATGAATGCCTGATTTTGCTTTGCTTGTGCCTCCAGCTTTTGTTTGACCTGTTAAACTCAACCCATGAGCCTTTTTCACTTTATGTTCTGATTCCTGTGCCACTGGAGGGGGTGAGCAAGTGGCTGTGCAGGATGTAGCTGCTTACCCAGGAGTAAACTGCACCATCAGGTTACTAAGCAGTCTGTGAGGTAATGCTAGTGTAATCTTTTAAATTTTCTTCTTTCATATGGCTAACAGGAGATGGTGAACACTTCTCTTCCCAGTCCATAGTGCACTTAACATACAGGCAGAAGCAGCATTCATTAAAGGGTTTCTGGTATCTTACGGAACTCCAGCTTAAGGAATGAAACAGAATTCAATGGTAGTAGTTAATTCTTCCTGACCTTCCTGTTGCTCTCCAGTTTGCTTAAATTATGTAGTTGTTATCCAGCTGTTGAAAATCATTTGCAGACTACAGTAGAGCTAAGAGCACTATTAGCTCTATGTAATTTCCAGAACACAAAACCTCAGATTGAGACAATCTTGGCATCAAAATTTACTCTAAGTTTGTTTCTAATATTTGCTCTCCATTTGTTTTGACCAAGTGTATTACTTTAGAAAGAGGAAACACGGTTGGGGGGAGGGAAGAAATTTGTATGAATATATTCTATAGAGGTTTAAGGTATGTGCATGTGAAAATGATGCTGCACAAAGACTGTGTTTTATGGGGTTGTGTAGGCTGACTAAAGTGGTCCTAAAAGTGGCCTTTTTAATGTCATAATGTCACATAATGGCAGACAAATTTATTCTTTGGCATGAAAGTCAACATTATTGCATTATAGCATTACTTTTTTTAAAAAATTCAGGGGTGATACAAAGAAACAGAAAAGATATTAGTAACTAGCTGGTCTTTAGATGTGTCTTATGAGTGTTGGAAATGCTGAGGTTGATGTCGGGTGGGCACTGGTTTCCTGAGGGGGATGCTTGGTGGCCTCCAGTAGCCCACATGGACGCCTGGGCTCAGCAGGATGCAGTGAGTTCTCTCTCTGGGCAGTGCTGATGTTCATAACCCTCACTGAAGCCAAGAGGGAAAAGTGTAAACCTGAGGTGTTGGTGTTCTCCTTGCAGACACCTCATCACCGGGCAGTCATATGTATTGGACTTTGCAATTGCATCATGTCAAGTGAAACTTAGATGCAGGAAACCGAGAGCCTTTTATTTTTAGTCAACTTGCCTAAAACCTGATTGCAGAAGTCATGTAAGGAAGGGGTATAAATTCCAGGCCCTGCAAAAATGAAAGTTAATTTTACAGTAACAAACTCCCCAATAGTATTTTGTCACTGCTGCCTGTTTAATTAAAAAGGAGATGCTAGTGTCCTGTCCTCCTCCTTGTGCTGGGCCAGGGGGAGAGAGAGAACGTCTGTCTGTGTGTGTAAATCATTCCTTTTGCAATAGAAGTGCTTGTCTTTAAGCAAGTTCAAGTTAGAAGATAACTCTTTTTTTTTTTTTTTTTTTTTTTTTTTTTTGCTATTTTTGTAGAGTTTTTAGAAGGGATAAANTGCTAATGATGTAGAGTTGCTAGCAGGGATAAAAAACAACACAAAACAGAAAATGCTTTAGCTTTTGAAAGCTTGGTTGTACAAACTATTCAGTAAAGTTGCTTGTCCTGTGGTCTTAAATTTCTAAAACCTCTTTGCGATACAAGGGAATTAATTGAGACAAGTGAAAGTCAATTTAAGAGTGTTCATACCAGTTTTCAGTGGATGTCTTTTCCAGGCATGTGTTGAGTCTACACTAAGCAGAACATGGTGCAGTCTTACTTCTATTCATGGAGGAATTAAGTAGTGTGGACTGGAGCTGTGTAGCTTAGCAAAAAAAAAAAGATTCTTTGTTGGGGGCAAACAAACTAGGCAGACAGGGAGGTGGGACAAGCATGTATTGGAATGAATTTGTAGCTGTCGCACCTGCACCCGTGAGGATGTGACAGCTCTGAGGATAAGGGCGAGGTTGTTGCCACCTGTGAGAAGGTTCCCAGGTCACTGTTGTGGCTGGCAGGAGCAGGCATCAGGCAGGAGGAAAGTCCTGAGGCACCCCTACCCCAAGCTCTCACCACTAGTACAAGCCATCGTCTTTCTTCCTTTGTATACTAACCTCCAGAGAAGTTGTGCATTATTAATAACTGCAATACAGTCTTCTGGCATTTATTGTTAATTACTGTACAGTAAGTAATGCAGTTATCTTTAGCACAAGACCTGGATCCAATGTCCCCACTTCCTGAGTGCTCTACAGCAGGGCCTTGTTTCAGCTGTCTCTCTCGATTTAATTTTGAATTATTTTCTTCACAATGGCTTCTAGAAATCAGGTGTGCAAAATGTATTGGATCCCATGGCCAGATTCTTGAAAGGCTCATAGAAAGTAACAAAGCTGGTGAAGGGGCTGGATGGTGTGTCCTCTGAGGACTCTGGTCCTAGTCTGAAAAGAAGGAGGCTGAGGGGCAACCTTCCTGAGGAGGAGACATCGGAGAGGGAGGTGCTGAGCTATTGTCTCTGGGACCCAGTAATAGAACGCAGGGGAGTGGTTCAGAATGCATCAGGAGAGGCTTGGACTGGACATTAGGAAGCATTTCTTTACTGGGAGGGTGGTTAAACCTGAAACTGGCTTTCTCAAGAGGTGGTTGATGCTCCATGTTTGTCCCTCCCTGTGTTCAGGAGGTGCTTGGACATGGCCCTTAATAATAAGCTTTAACATTGGGTCAGCCCTGAAGCGGTTGGAGTAGATAATTGTGGTAGGTCTATTCCAACTCCACTGTAGAAAGCAAAGAAAATTGGCAAGTCTTATATTCTTAACTCTATTAAGAGAGCGAGACAGGAAAACAATCTCTGAGACATAAGATGTTCTCCTAGGGTTGCATTTTATGCCATTGTTCCAACTTCATGGGCATACGGGTAAATTGGATCTGTGACAGATGCAGTAGGTGATGGTACTGTTCATCTCTACAGAACAGACGGTTTAAAATGCCACAGGTTACAGAACAGATTCAGTGTCTTTGACAAGAATTACATTAACAACTTTCAGTTTAACTGTATATCTTAAAGAAAAATTGGAGCTTTTTTTAGTAAGGATTTAAAAGTATTTTATTGATTGTTGTCCTATAAAATCACAGAAGTCTTTAATTCACGAAAAACTGTGTCCAACAACAGGAAAAATGAAAAAGTCTTTAAAAAACATTACAGCATTTTTTGGAAAAAACTAGGTATGAAAAATATATACAATGTATTAAAAAATCTGAATAAAATAATGTCTGAATTTATACACCCAGTTGAATTAAACAACTGTCAGTGTACAATAAAATTTGTTAAAATATTAAGAGTATTTTTACTATGTTAAATAAGTTTCTGTTCAATTTACAGTTTCTCATTACTATTTTATCAGTCCACTTAAATTAATTTACAAGGCTGTATAACCACTGTCAGACTGTCACAGTAAGTATTTTTGTACAAAATTACTGCCTCCTTAATATATTTTAAATTGTTACAGAGATACATCTTTATAAACACCCAATTAATTCACAAACTGAATTAACATATTACAGTATGTAAAGCAACATACAGCCCCTTTAAAAAAGACAGGGAATGCAACAAGAGGAAAAGCTTTGTACTACAAGTTTTTCCCTCATTTTTATTGAACATGAATTCTATTCTGCTGAGTTATCAGCTGGTCCTCAAAAACATGAAGATTTTTATCATACAAACTGTCACACCTATATACAGAAAAGATGCACTGAAATTTACTTCATTTTTGAGTGCGTTTTGTTCACACAGCATTAAATGGTTGGGGGTTTTCTGTCAAATTCCAAAGCTAAACTGTAGATGCAGAAAGTTAGCAGGTGGTGTGTATAGTGCAATTGTGAGAAGTCTCCTCTAAAGCCAGAGAAGAGCCTGTGTGAAACAGCACCAATGCAAGTTCCTCTGAAAGCAAGGTCCCAGTACTATTTTATCTATTGCTCTCTCTCCCTCCCACCTTTATGTATTCCCTGAAGCACCTGATGACATCAGGTCACAGTGCAAAAGGGAAAGCAAAGATAACAAAGTAGCAGGTTAATCAAAGCGCTGAGCTTTGATTGAAGGACCAAAAAAACCCAACAAACAAACAAACAAACCACCACCAAAAAACCAAACAAACAAAAAAAAAAAAAACCAAAAACAAAACAAAACAAAAAAAAAAAACCAAAAAAACCCACCACCAAAACCCGAACACCCCAAGCCCAGAATAAACTATTTTCTGTTTTCTGCAGCCCCCACCACAATCTTTGCTCTGAAGCAGTAACTTAAGATGAATATCTTGTGAAACATGGGAAAAATTGAGACAAACTGGACACATTTCCAGCAGTTATACTCCTTTAAAATACCTGTGCTAAAATGGACACAAGAATGAGATAACAGACATTACATATTTTGCAGAGTTTGGAACTGCTTTCTTGCTTTCAGAAATCCTTCCACCACTGCAACACTAGGAGAAAAACTCTTAACACACTCTACTATGAGACCACCACCACTGGAGGCACTTGTCTGGATTTGTCCCTGGAGCTTGTGACAGTGTTGCTAACATCTATTAGAGAGGTCTGATAACTTCTTCCAAAGCTTAGGACCTCCCTGGATTTGTGCTGGAGAGGTAGTCCTTTCTGAATTATGGATTGCTCATTCTAGTTCAGGTCACAGATTTGGACACATGGGCATGTCTCACGACCATATTCTCGGATACTGCACTTGTAGCCCTGCAGTTTCTCAGAAGCAGGAAACTCCCAGTATTCCTGTTCACCTCCAGGTCAATGGATTGCGTGACTTTCTGTTCAGCCTCCTGCACAGACTGCGACACACAATTCTGCTTCTGAAAGGAAGTCAAAATGCTCAAAAACAGATGGAGAAGGAATACATAAAGAGGCAGGGATAGAGGAACTAAAGTTGAAACTGAAATTTGAATCAAGGAGATGCTTGGCGGATCTCCAGTGCCTACGAAAGTACTTCTACTTGCTATCTGGTACTGGTTGAGCCAGGTTTCAGTTTAGAGCTCTTAAAACACAAAGTGAAAAGGGATGAGAATCTGAAATGTCAGTGCTCTGTTACTAGATTTTTTGCATTGGTGACCCACATCCTCCACACAAGAGCCGTAGGGCACGTCACCATGCCCCGGCGATAGCAGTTAGTGCAAATCCTGTAGAACAGTATGAAGAAGCAAAACCAGCCTACACATTGGTTTCAAGTCCAAGCAAGCGTCCCATCCGCTCCATGTTCTTGTCAATTGTAGCACGACAGGTGATTTCTTTAGCACACTCCATGGGAAACCAACCTCGTTCGCCGTCCCGCAATCGTTCCCCTTCGTACCAGCCTGTAAGGGAGAACCGGCAAGGAGTGACAAACCTTCCCAAGGAACTTTAAAACTACTTAGTGAGAATTGTGTGTTGCACTTGTGTAGACACAGCTGACACAGTCATCACAGACAGTACACATTTAACCTTTGCAGTGAATAAAGTACAAGATTATAAAAAAAAAAAAAAAAGTATCTGCCGAACCTATTTTACAGGCAAACTAGCAACAAAATAGTATGTAAAAATAAATGTTATAAAATGTGTGTAATACATTTCTTAATATTGTGATTCAATTATATTGTTTGGGATAAAGAATATCATATAATTGCAATCTAAAGAACATAATGCAGCACAACTGCTACATAATACTGAATAACATCATTATGTCAGGATTTAGTACTTCAAGCATCACTGAGTCAGCACATTATAAGCCAGTGGAGTCACTTGCACATCAAGGCAAGAATCAGTTTTGATCTCAGGGTAGTTGATGCTACAGAAAATGCGCAAAACCCCTACATTTAACAGGCAGTGAAGCACAGTCTGTGACATGACTAATAATGCATAAGCTTCTTAGAGAAACTTAGTGCTCATTCAACTAAAATGTCTGAGGCTCTATCTTTTTAGGTAGAATTCAGTTTCTTATTTGTGGCTATTTCACATCTCGGAACCAACCAACACACACTTTTATGACAGGCAGTGAGTTACTTTGAACATCTGCTCCCGAGAGAGAGCCTATTCTTTAGAAACCTGAGCCAAAATGCTCACATTTTTCTTGGAAGCTAAACCTTAATTCACTGTATGGCAAGTGCTATTGGGAAACTATTTTTCTAGCTGGATTGACCTGCAGCAGTGACAGATGGTTACTAATGGCAAAATTCTCACTCACCATCATTTACTTTTTGATAAACCAAAACAACATCAGCAACTTGAAGAGACAGTTCATCCGACTGCTTTGCTGTGTAAGTTCTGATGATCTCTACCTGAGTCAAAGCTGTGGAAGAAATAAGCCAGGCTGATTTAAACAATTCACATAACATGTATCATTTATTTCAGAATTTTCCATCTTTAGAGTATCTCCCCACAAAAAACACAAAGGAGGTAACAAATTATGCAAATAGCTTCCTACCTGAGCAACTACACACACACGGGATAAACATGTTAAGGGAAGGGGCTTTGCACTTTTGCTAACAGATTGAAACAACTCATCAAACTAGTATTAATAAACACAAACAGAAATTACCATGTGAAACAGCCTCAAAGAAGTCCCTGTGCACAGAACAGAGGGCAGTTTCACGTATATGAAAGCAACGGAGCCCAGGAAAAAAATCCGTACCACATTTCCCCCCGTATTTGTAATCTGCGTTTGCTGATGTTTCCACTAAGGGGCAGTGCATTTCCATCTCCTGTCAAAGTTCTCTGAAATCTTGTTATTTGTAACTTACTTGTTCTGTCTGTTTTCTGCCCATCTCTGTCCTGTCCCAGCGCTGTAATCCAGCGAGCTCTGTCGCTCCTGCAAACAGCAAAGACAAAATTCAGTTTCCCAACTCCCACTCTTGATAATGGCCAAGTCTGCTTCCCTCTTCAAAATTCTGTTTAAATTTTTCCTCTTACTGGGTAAAGAAAATAAAACCTCCTTTTTCTTCTCCTCAAAATATGGCCAGAAGGTGTGATACTACTTTAGTAATATATTATTCAAACATACTTAACTATTGTAAGCATGCTGGATTAGGAAAAAGAAAAAGCCTATATACACAGGACCTACTGGTATATGGTGTCTTATATACCTTTATTCTCATTATGTTCAGTAATGCAGATAGACTTCTCCACTAGCTAGGTCTGTGACTAATACAGATTAGTAATCTAATTTAAATAAATAAATATCTAATGTACAAAGGGTCTGATAAATGCAATACAGCCGTTTTCATATACAATACCAACAGGTTTCCTGTAAGAACCTACCCGCAGCACACACTTAGCATTAAAGAAACAAAACCAACCCCAAGCCTGTGATTACTTTATTTTTACATCCCAACACACATGTTCTTCCTCAAAGATGGAACGCCTGCACATGACCTTCTGTCTACCATGTAATCAAACTGTCAAAGCTACAACATGCTACTTTTGACGTCTCAGTCATTGAAAGTAGGTGCTAAACTTGGGTTTCAGCAAAAGTAAGAAAGTCTGTATACAAGTCTGCATGAGCTTAACTTTGTGCCTTTTTTTTCTTTTTAGAAACAGGTGTTATTCATACTCTTCATTTTCCTTTCCCTGTAACCATTTTTAACAGGAAAACTACATTTCCTTTCAAACAACTCTGAAAAATGGGATAATCATAGGGGTGGGAAGGGACCTTCAGAGGTCATCTAGTCCAACCCCCCCGCCAAAGCAGGCTCACCCAGAGTGTGTTGGACACCAGAGTGTCTCCCAGTTTAAGTATGTATTTCTTCATAAACTGTGTATAACATTTATTTTGTGCCTTATTCACAAGTACTTTTGTACTTGAGAGTCCCACAGCCTACGACGTGACAGAACGTAGTCAAACTGTGCTAAAAATCTTTGCATCAGCAAAACCCCATTTTACATGTGCAAAATTCTATTTAATAAGCACCCTAAACCATCCACCTTGGCCTTCCTAGTGTAGATCCCCTGCTCATCTTTCTCAAAGTTGAGAGAAAGCTAACTTTTTCTGTTCGCTCTGTATGTGTGATAATACTCTACAAAAATAGGTAATTTCTGACTAAAGCAATTTTTAGATTTTTTCCTTCCAAATGAGAAATCTCCTGGGCTGCTATTTATATTACAAGCAGTATATAGCAAATCAATAATAAATCTGCAGAACAAAATGTCTTTTCTTTAAAAGGCCAGACAACTAAAAATGTACTGCATTTTTTTCCCAACAAAAATGCATTTCCAAACAAGTCTGAATCATCTGCTTACTTTATAATGAGATCTTTACTAGAAATCATTAATGATCTATAGTTTCTTTCAGGGTTATTCTAAACTTTGAAAGCAAACCTAAAACTGTAAGTTTTTCCAGGCTGGGATACATCTGGAGCACTCTGTTTCATGTCTTCTGTCCCACTTCCAGCTTCTACTAAAACAGATAAAATCTTTCACTTTTGTGAAGAGCTGTAGGAAAGTTAATGGCACCACAGAGAAAGGATGGCCTCTCGCATATTTGTGCCTGAAAGAACAAGACGCTTCTTGTGCATTTCTAAAGCGGAACACTCTTCCAAACTGTTTCAGGAGAACAAGGACCACATCTATCCCAGCACAGCTCCACAGCTTCCCCCTGGCAATGCAAAACTCCTCCTCCTGTTTAATCCAGTACCGGTTCCACTTCTGCACCATCTAACATTACAGTAAATAATTCACAAATCACTGCTCCAGGAGAAGAGCATTCCACCTTCACACCTTACCTTACCAACATTCACCTGCCACCACCATTGTGCCTTAGGATGCACCTGTGCTTATGTCTTCCTGCCCATACCAGGCTCTGCATATAGACCACATTGCTAAACAAATCGACAATTAGGTAAGATAGTAAGGAACAAACCAACACAGAGGAGTATCAGAGAGAGAGAAAGTTCAAGTGAACCTCTTCAGTCAGGTTATTCAAGGTCTTCTCAGGATAACCATGGTGACCTCCCTTAACTACAACCAGTAAAAGCAAAATTTTCCTCATAGTAACCCAAGTTGCATTTGGATTCCTGTGCACAGTTCATCAGCCTGCAGAGCAGCACAGTGTGCCACAGAATGAGATGGGAATGGTGTTACACAGCCTGAAACTCCAACTCTCACCACCTCGATTGCTCGTAACAGACCTTTTATTAGAAATGTAAGAGCCTGCAGATGTTCAGCACCAGGTTCTGCTCCTTGGGGTCTGTAAAGGTCTCAACTGTTTTAGGACAGCTATATATTGAAGCAGGCTGCAGGATCCATATATATACAGCACTTTCAACCACAGTCTACTGTTGGCTGTTCTGGTTTAATTTAGGTACTTAGCCCCTGGACATAAACATTATTAGATGAAAGCGTTAACAGGTAAGCTTGGCAGAAAACCTGTGTCTTGACTTCCAGTTCTCAGAAGCTGCATTAGAGAAATATGTAAACACATCGCACTCAGCTACAACAAAACCCAGTGATGACTCAGATACTTAAGTCATATTTGTAGTTCATATTAAACAGTGAGAAACCTCCATATTGCAATGTGTAATTATTAGTTTGTGTAGTTTATGTAACACTTACATTATGTAGCAGAACTTTGATTTTTTTTTTTAACCATTCCTTCCACAACCCTCAAACTCCAGAAATCAAAGCTGCTAAAAACTCCCTGCAGCCCTTGCCTCACCGATAACAACTAGAAGGAACTCAGTAATCCCTGACTAGGGAGGTGGCAGTCTCCAGGGCACCGTTAATTCCTGGACTGAACACCCAAAACAGTAGCACGTAAAAACAGACGCTTCAGTTCACAGAATTTCAGCACACATGCTCAATTTTCCATTGTTCCAGCACTGTGACCTCAAGAAAAGAGAGTGATGCTACCATGACATGCACTTAACAACCACCAGCTCCTCTCGTGACAAGATGACATTCGAGAAACTGAACTAGGTTTGCAGAGGCTGTATTTTATTCCAGTAATATCTATCGCAGTACCTGGGGGTGGTGGTATATAAGCTGCACATTGTTCTGCTTTACCATTTGCCAACAGTCAGAAGGGTTTGTCCAGGTTACTTTGCCTCGCTCTGAAAATACACCATTAAAATATGAACCATGCAAATGCCAGCAGTTGGCAGGTGTCACAGTGAGCACCTCAGTGTTACCGAGCAGGGCAACAACAGCGTCCACAACAAACAGAGGGGTGTTTCTGCAGTAGTGCTCCTTTGGTTGCTGCTCATCAGACATCACACAGACTGCCCTCTCAGGAACTTGTTCCAATTAATTTTTATTTAAACTTGCCAGACAGAAGCTGAGCATTTGATGCTACTGTGACCATGGGGGGAGGCAGCCTGTTGAGAAGGTCAGGTGAAAATCTACAGAAACAGTAACTATTGACTTACTGAGTGTCTGTTCCCAGGAGCATCTCCACCTTCTCCCCCGCGTGGTTACTGAGCACTGCCAGCCGGAAGAGGTGGGTCGCAGAACTCTGCCGTGAGTAGAGCATTGTTGAAGAGTTCTTCACAGGAGAAGAAGTCAGGTCCTCGCTGTCACACTGCTGTACCACCAGCTGGTCCCGTAAAGAGTAATCTGTGACATTGTAACTCTCTTCACTGCAGAAGGAAAAAGGGAAGAAAAATCCCACAAGTTTTATGTTTAGTTTTTCATTAAGTATATCTGGAAGCAAACTCAGTCATAGTCATATGAGTCATAAATCCACTTTTAACTACACAGTATGGCATGATTATTCTGACATCTCACATTTTCATATTTTCTATTTATTTCTTCTTGAAACTAGCAATTTTCCAATACAAAGCAGATCAGGTTTTAAACCCTTGGAATTTCATTTAGTGGCACAAGTGACTTTGGAACTGCTGAGAGGGTGTAAGCTCAACTTACTCCATTTAAAAACAGGCTCAGCCATTGTATAGAATTGTGCTGCTTCTGTAGCTCCAGATAAAAAGCAGACTTCAATTTTATAATGTCCTAGGAACAAAAGTAAAATTTCCCTTTTCCTGTGCCTGTAAAACCATGGTATACATTCTGCTTCCAGAGAAGCACTCCCAATCTTCATTTTAAATGCAGGATAATCATAAAAACACATGCTTTTCCCTAACAGCAGGCTTTTATTTCCAAATGTGAGAATTGCTTCAGCTACTCAAGATCAGGTGAGGGCAGGGCAAAGACAGGAAGAAGCACGTCTGCACAAGGCACCCTGTCACATATGATGGCGATAGATGGCAGCAGGAACAGTTACTTCAGCCCCTCTGTTCTTCAGTCCACTATGATTTATTTACAACACACATATAAACATCTTAAGCAGCACTTTTGGGTGAGTTCAACCAGTTATGCCTATTGGTTTTGCTACTTATTGCAAGGTAATACTAGATGCAAAGCATTTGACACTCTGCCCCACAACATCCCGGTCTCCAAATTGGAAAGTCATGAATTCAATGGGTGGACCACTCAGTGGATAAGGAACTGGCTGGATGGCTGCACTCAAAGGTTTGTGGTCAATGGCTCAATGTCCAAGTGGTGGCTGGTGACGAGTGGTGTCCCACAAGTATCAGTACTGGGACCAGTGCTATTTAACATTTTTATCAGAGACATGGACAGTGGGATAGAATGCACCCTCAGCAGGTTTGCCGATGACACCAAGCTTGGTGGTGCAGTTGACATGCTGGAGGGAAGGGATGCCATCCAGAGGGACCCAGA
>VZRU01008032.1:376382-389147 GCA_013398155.1 Pedionomus torquatus
CTTCTAGCAGCCTTCCAGTATCTGAAGGGAGCCTACAGGAGAGCTGGAGAGGGACTCTTTGTCAGGAAGTGTAGTGATAGGACAAGGGGGTTTTAAACTGGAAGAGGGAGATTTAGATTGGATATTAGGAAGAAATTCTTGTCTGTGAGGGTGGTGAGGCACTGGAACAGGTTGCCCAGAGAAGTTGTGGATGCCCCATCCCTGGAAGTGTTCAAGGCCAGGCTGGATGGGGCTTTGAGCAACCTGCTCTAGTGGGAGGTGTCCCTGCCCATAGCAGGGGGGATTGGAACTCGATCTTAAAGGTCCCTTCCAACTCTAACCATTCTGTGAAGCACATTTGTTTCCTCCAATGAAAAATAAGTGTATGTTTCCAAGTTTTTAAAGTTGTGAAACACAGTTAAATAGTTAAAAGAATCTACATCGTTTACATGAAAAATATCCATTGACCACAAGAAAAGAGAAGTCACATTAAAAGACCTTTTTGCTTCCACCAAGACTTGAGAATGTGTTTCCCAGAGTTATCTTGCATGCATTTCCAAGTTTACCAGAATATGTCATCAACCCAGGACTCTACAAAATTAAGTTACCTCATAATTTCATGTGAGCTTGTGAACTTTCAGATTTATTGTTCTACACCAGTGCAACAAAACAAGATTAAAAAAAAAACCCTGAATATAGATAGGCATAAAGCCAGTTCTCCCTCCTAGCTCATATACTGCTGGTATTTGTCAAATTTTGCAATAAATCAAATACATTAAATGTTAAGGTGCAACTATAGCCTGCTTTAATGTAAATTCTATTTAGACCTCAACCTCAAGCAATGAAAAGCTATGCTAGTGCTTCATACAGTTCACTAAAGTAATTTAAATAGAGAAAATACTTGAGAAGATTAATTTTGCTGCCAGAGATATACAGAAACCCAAGCACTGAACTGATACAAATCAAATCCCAAACACCTGGAACTGAAGCCGTCTGCAATGCTGATGGTGACATACTCCTTTCTGGCAGGTGCAAATGAAGCGTGTTCTTCCTTTACGGTTGCTCAACTGTTGTAAGAAAATGGGCAGATGATGACTTAATATCTGTTGGGGTATATTCTGCCCATTTCCAAACTGTCAGAAGAATACCTGCAAATACCTCACTAGTTAATATAATGGTCTTTATAATTCTTATATTCAGTCCTTCAGAAAAAGAATTACTAAAGCACAACAAGATTACGACTCAAAACCTAAGTTATTGTTGATTTCTGTGACTTAGGCTGCATTAGAAGAATTTCTCTATGCTTCAAGTGATAAATTTACAGATTGTATTGTATTTGTGGATCTTTGTGGATTAATAGTTTCTGCCAGTGCATCTAGTGTAAAACCAAACTTCTTATTTCAACTGTGGGCTATTTTTTTACTTCTGTGAATTAAATATTTGAATTTTTTTTTTCCCTCAGTACAGCTTTGTGCATTCTCAAACAATCAAAATTGTTCCATTAGTACCACATTTTAATCCTCCTTGCATGTATTTTTTCTTCTCATCCTTTCTGGGTAGGTTGGGAGCTTTACAAAGGAAGCAGAAGCAATGACAGGCAAGCTTAGTTAGATTTAGCCTGTAGAAGGACTAAAATCACTAAAGCCCATAAGAAGATGAACACTTTCCTTCCCCATTTCTTTTTCTTTAAGTCTCAAAGTGGTACCAACAGTCCCTGCAATCTACTGATGTTTCCCACTCTGAGGGCTGGAATCACAACTCCCCATTCAGGTACGAAACATACCAAAACCTCCAAGAGCACTGTTGCAAGAACATAGAACAACTTTAAAAACTCTTCATACAGTTTTGATCAACCCCAGCTTTTGATGACTTGTTACCATGTTCCTTAGACACACACACACAAAAATTAAATAAAAACCAAAGCCAACCGAAATACAGGAAATGAACCAGACACCGCTAACTCTTTTGGGGCTCTATAAAAATGAATCCAGGTTAATTATGCTATTACACATGACTTCTTGGTTCCCAATATAGAAAGAATACAGATTACAAACAGGTTTTGGTCTAATTAAAGAAATTTAACATGAGCACACTGAGAAGCAGGGAGCATCTTTGATATTTCAACATGTAGAAAAGTAAGCTTTAATTTCTACACATATAACCCAGGGATGCCAGAAGGAATCTTAATTCAAATGTACTTTCTATGTCCTGTCTTTTGGGAAAGGAGTGCACACAGCTCGTCCCTGAAACATGAATTTAAATTTACTGTGATTGTCCTACCATAGAAAAGTGTTTTAAGAGAGGCTATGAGAGGGGAGGGAGTAGAGACTCTGGGTTTCAGGTTTCACATTCCCCCAAATCCAAGCTCTAGATTCAGATGAATTCATATATTTACAGAAAGATGCTCCTTATCACTTGAGGACAGTTGTTTCAAAGGCCAGCTGTAGTAGCCAAGGGTTCTGACTAAAGGAGAAAACCCCTCCATTTTTATACCCAACAGCTGTCACTATTTCTCTTCCCCCTTTTTTTTTTTTTTAAATATATACTCTAAAATAGAGAAAAGCTGGGGATTTTGTTTTGTTGGTGTGAGGATTTTTTGGTGGGGACAGGGTTTTTTTTGTTGGAGTTTTTGCTAAGTATTTTAGTCTGGGCAATCTCTGCTTAGCCAAGGGTGGAACTAGACAAAACAGCCAGGGATGCTGCTATAGTTGTTTGGGAATCTTACATCTGAAAAAACAACATACTTTATGTATTCGCATAACAAATAATAAATGCATTCCTTAAAAATTAACCAATAGAAATAAACCTCTACAAATCCTTCTTATTTCTTACTTCCATTCAGCAAAATAGTCTGGAAACCACTAGTCAGTTCTCATCTTTTTACCTCCACAAACTCTCCTCCTCCCAAAGGGATAATGGAACATGCTGATAAAGCTGACGGTGCTGGCGGGAGTAGATGGGTGTAAAGGGACTGTTAGTCCTCTCAGCCAGGCAGTGAAGCAACGGGAACAACACTTAACACATCCTTTAAAATTATTTTAATCAGGTAATGCCAACAAGCCAACACTCATTTTCAGTTTAAGACTGAACTTTTTTGGTAAACTTACTTAGATTCAGAACATGAAATAGTACTATTTTATATCCCTTTGCAGGGAACGGCTGCAAGTTTTAGAGTCACTTTATGAAGACCAAGTATCTATTATGTACTGGACCACCTCGACTTCAACAAAAAGCCCCTGGTCACTCTCCCCCTTTCTTTTACTCTTTCCAGCTGTGCTGCTCTGAAATCTGTGTTTGTTCCATACAAGCTACTTGGCATTTCTGCTTGCTTTTGGTTACAAAATCACCCCTGGCACCTTGAGAAAAACCACGTTTTTGCAAGCAGCTGCGCACAGGTAACATTCCCGAGTAGCAGTGAACCTTCGTGTGATGTCCAGTGCATGACATCCAGCTGCGTTCTTCTGACAAGGCATCTCAGGAGCTGACAAGCCACAGAGCCATTAAGACAGAAAGCATTTTAGTGGTAGCTTTAGGGGATTATGGAACACAGAGTATTCAGTAAATGTAGACTCATTCAAAAATGTAAGCATCTCTGAGTTCACCTGAAATCTTCTAAAAGCACTCACAATGTAACTGGCACATTTTCTGAATAGCTGGATAAGGCAGCTACTTAGTTGTATATAACAAAATTTTTATTAGTTCTGGAGTTCTCCTGAACTCTGCAGAGCACAGAGCCAGCTCTCAGGCAGCTTGGAGCATTAATAGCTAAAATATGCAGCCAGATCTTCATGGGCCCAGGAGGCATTTGACTTTTGGTAGAGTTCAAAACTAGCTGTATCCTGGTTTTAATACGTTGGTTTGTTGTTCGTTCCCCCCATTATGGTTGGTTTTGGTGGCTTTTTTGTTTTTTTTTTTTGTTTGTGGAAAAGGGATTGGTGAGGTACGGATTTTTTCTGCTGTTTTTTTTTTTTTTTTTCTTTTTCTTCTTTTTTGTGTGTTTTTAATTGCTTTTTTGAGGTTTTTTGATTGGGTTGGCAGGTGGGTTGGTTTGTTTCTTACACTGTAGACTTCCAAGCCTGCAAAAGCTATGGGAGGAATCACCTCTGTAGCCTGGGTCTTCTCCTTGGGCAGTTAAAAGGTGTCCACTACAGGAACTCTACCAGGCCTGGCAACAGACAAACCCCAGCAGTTCTGCTCCCCGGCGGCACAGGAGAGGTATGTGGAATCTGGAATAGTTTTTCCACTGGTCCAAGTCTCCCATCCCAGCATGACACGAGTAACAAGTTCTGTAGCGTAATGTAGTGCATGAGAGTCACAAGGGAGCCTGAAAGAACACCTCCGACATTTCATTGCGTGTTATTTCTTATGTCAGAATAACACCTTCAAAATCCAATGTCACCATAAGCCATTGGTTTAGTGGTCCCTGCAGTGGATGTCACTGCCCAAATGGTAGCAGTTCACAGTTCAGCAAGGAGATAAATTAAAAAAAAAAAAAAAAAAAGGCAAACAGAAGCCAGAAAAGGAGCAAATAGCAAAGAGATAGAGAATGAAACAAAAGGGTTACACCAGTAGGGGTTCGGTGACACTACCAAAAAGCTGAATGAAAGATACATGAAATATTTACGTTACTTAAAGTCAGTCCACACTTAGATGTTTGCAGAGTACTCGCAATGCTCAGCTTCACGAACTGCTAAGCCAGCGTCCCAGAGCTACTGTAACAGTCAGAGACAGACGCTTTTCTGGAGCGCAATTCATACAAGCAGAATTAGGATCCTACTTGGAGCTGCTCTCCAAAGGGGGCCGCTTTCTCCCCCAACTGCACAGGTGCCCCTGGAATAATACACCAAACAGTCCAACCACTACCCAGCTCCTCGCCTCACCATAATCCAACCAACGTGAACACGCTCACGTGCGTAAGAATTAACAGATACCTTCCTGTGCACCAACCATAGAAAGGCTGGCCTTTCCACCAAGACTTGGACACCCCAGCACATGCAAGCACTAACTAGGCTTTGCAAGGTTACGTATTAAAACTTTGCAAATATTAAGAGAGTACTTTTTTCTTTTTGAGTGACATTTAAAAGAAACCCCAAAACAAATCCGATTGCGTCTACGCAGCAGAAGGGGCTACAAGGACAGACCGCTCAACAGGAAGTTTCCAGTAAACTAGAAGTAGAGTAGTGCAGAAATACAGACTTTTGTTCTCAAAAAATTCTGTCTAGAATGACTGACATACATCACAAAGTCGTGCATGCCTTTTTGGGCTAATCCCAGTGGCCAGTCTTGAGTATTATTCAGTAGCCATTTGCCTTACTTCTTCAAAAGGCAAGTGTGAAGAAGTAACTGGCTACTCTGCTGCTTTACAGCACGCAAACCAGAGCCCAAATGGTTACCAAAGCATCTGCAACACGCACAGAAGTGGACCATCCATTAACTGACACAGAAAGCAGAAGCCTTGGACATACTTCATAGTGGCAAGAGATACAGCCACACTGTGTGTTACAAAGGAAGAGATTTTGGTAGCTAAATTCCATTAACTTACCTAATGGATGAGGGAAGGCAGTTAAACCTTGCAGCTTCAATCAGTGAAATTGTAGCCAAGGAAGTGTATGATGAATGAAGCATCATTACAATTTAAGTTAAGAACTCTGGAGTGTGCTCAGCACACACCAACACATTTATCCTTTTTTATAGCTGAAATGTAACAGGTCTCATTATGAAAAGGCTTTTGGAACACTTGCTCCCTTAGTATTAAAAATGCAGTTCTTCCAACGACGATTCTGACACCTGAAAAGTGTCCCTGAAAGGTGGGTGTGAGCAGTGACACAGGCCCTGTCTGGTTGGACTGCAATCACCAACAGTATCCACGGGGACTTCTCCGATGGGTACCATCAAGCCTGGCCTTCAAGAAGTCGGGACTGAGCTGCTGCCGAGGCTCTGCGTGTGCGGGAAACTGCTCAGAGGGGAGATGAACTTTTGGGTAAAGATTAAAAAGCGTGATTGGAGCAATAAGTTAGTCTTATTTTTAGTACAATAGTGAGGAGTTATTTTTTTCATGCATTGTTAAGAATCTTCTGAAAAGCAACTGCTGGAGTAAAACAAACATCTAAATTCAGCTGGTGACAAACAGTTCTGTCCAGTGCTGTGGTGTCCATGGAGACACTGTGGGTGGGAAAACAGATCGCCAAAAGCTCAAATATTATTAATAAACTTAGTCACTTGGACAAAGTGCATGCTTCAGGCTGAGAGTATCTGGGAGACTCGCAGAAATCGGTCCTTTTCAATTATACCCATTTGTTTATGGCATCTTGCTAGAGTGAATATGAGAGTCTCATCATTAACACAAAGAGTTATTTGGCTTGTGGGCCCATTTAGGACATTTCAATCCCAACAGCTGGAAGCTGTTATAAATCAAAAGCCCCAAAGTTTGGGTAAGATACATCGTTATAAAAATCTGGTTTACAATCTGGATGATGAGCCGTCACATAGGAAACCAATAAACAATGTAACAACACAGATAATAGATTTTTCACTTTCCCCCCCAACTCAAACATAGACTTAGCTACCAACACAATAGTAAGTTAACAGTCATCCCATGAGAAAAGAAACGCTCCGTTTAAAGAAGTGCGATAGGGCTCTGTGATGCGCTGCCAGTGATTTAACAAGAGACTTTCACAGAAACATTTCAGCCTAAGCTTTGATAAACGCTGACTCTCCCAAACACATTCACAGCAGTACGACAGCTCCAGAGAAATCTAGTCACTTTTCCTCCCATCTTTGTAGAAACCCTTCACTTAATTATCTTTCCCCTCCATTTTCATTTAGCTTTCTCTTTACTTAAATATTAGTGTTTTCTTCCCAGATTTTATATCAGTTGTAACTCATTCCTCAAAATGTTACGGAATAGAAGTTTCACAGAAGGGTGTCTTTTAAAAACAGCTGGTATTTGGCTTAACTGGGCAACCCAGGTGCAAGTAAATTGTTCTTCAGAAGAGTTTTTAGCCTCCAGGAATAACGTTCATCTATGGAGTATTATCTAAGAGCAACAGCAGAGGATGTAAATTCCATTCAGTTGAATTATTCTAGACCTCCCCTCAATTGTAACAATAAAAATGTAAGTGGGGACTACGAGAATTTGTATCCCGTGCATCCTTCTCAAAAACAGCTTAAGTGGAATGTGTGGAGGAGAATGAAAATCACTACTTCTTAATCCTTCCAAAACTTCTCCCTTTGCTAAGGCATCAAGAATGAACTTTTACATTTGTTTGACAATTTGGACTTTCAATTGTGTTTGGTAAGAATAAATCCTATTTAACAAGTAATTACTTGTCATTTCTAAATGGAGTCTGATAGAGAAATCTTAGAAACTCAAGTAACTTCTTATTTCATTTACTCTCTCTGACACAGCATATTAAAACATATAAATGGTTTAACAGATGTTTACTGGACTTAAAACATATTTAGTCTGTATTCTCTCCTGGTTTATGCTGCAAATGTACCGGGTTCACTTCTCTTCAAAATTCCTTCATTCTGTCAACAAAAATTTAGCTAGAAAATACGTAAAACCACTGTGGGTGCAACCATGTTTGCTGTTCCAAATCTAGAAAGCTTTGGTTTTCATCTCCCATAGAGGGAGGCACACAACTGTTGCAAGGATTTTAAAAGAGAACAATAGATCTTCTCTCTGCAATGCACAACGGCAGTTTTATATTGGTGACACTCTTACCTCTTCTTCTTGGTGATAATGAGGACATCATTGAAGAGGAAGAAGTACACCTGCTGCTTGGAAGTTCTTTTAGAAAAAAGTCCAGTGTCTTCTACATATGCTGTTAACTCACCCCTTTTCACTAACCATCGTGAAGAGGAAACCAACGGAAATGGCTACAAAGCAAGAAAACAACATTTTAATCCTTTAAAACCAGAGATTTTTAAAGACACAGATGACAGAATACCATATATTTTTCAACAACAACAAAAAAAAGCTTGAATAAACTCAAAGGTCAGATTGTGAGTACAAGAGGTTTTCAGGTTTTAAGGTAGATTCATCATTCCCACAATGCACAAGTCACAGTCTACAAATACTTGCAAATCACTCACGCACGACATAATTGCTCATCTAAGATAAAAACGAACAGACTTGATTGGTCATACTTGGGATGGAATGGACTATGTGAGATCTCCTGAGCAGATTAAAAATAAAAAGACCGTTTCCCAGGAGTATGTAAGTTTTTGTAGAGTAAGCAATTTTAAGCACGTATGAACACTGGATTTTCCTTTCAATACTTCACAGCTTTTCTACCTAAACGATCAGAAGAACTTCAGCTTCTCATCACAAACAGGAGGGCTGCTGCACACCCCAGCTCATGTCCTGAGGCCAGCTAAAATGCTGCTGTGCCTGCCTTCTGATGGTGCATTCTGTACCATGCACAGAGTAAATAAAAAAAGTAAAATCCTTTAACAGATAAATACAGTGTAGAATCCACTTTGAGGTTATTCTGCGATTGTGTTAAAAGAGACAAACTGATACAGAGACAGCATATAAAATCAGATTGGGCCATGAACATGAAGGGAGATGTGAGACTGCATGTCCTGTCGTACACAGTACGGATCATCTCTGAAGCTGTACCACGACACGTGACACCAGAAAGACAAAGGTCCATTGCAGTGTTGGCAGCTGTCCCACTGGACCAGGGTTGCTCAGTCAGTGCTCTCACTGATGGTTGCTGGCGCAGAAGCGAGCAGAGCTGGGGTGTGGGAACGTTTCTCCAGTGGCAGAGAGCAGACAGGTTCTTTCTGCTAAGACTCTGCTGTCAGTAGGTGATAGTCTAAGCAAAGAGCCTGGCCTCCTCGATAGGCTGCACCCCTCTGATGAAATAACCTGTTTGGGTCCTAATTTGAATACTGATACGGAAGATACTTCTGTCTCTGTGCACCTCTGGGTATTGCCCATGTGCTGCACAGCGCATCTGAAGATGTCTGGTACCTCCTGACACCGGTACCAAAAGGGACCAGGTTCATTGGCTTCTGCAGACAAAGCCTGAGCTGCACAACTGCTACCTCAGGGGTTCCATGTGGTACCACTAGAAAAAAAAAAAAGAGGCATCCACTTTGCCCACACTTAACTGATACTTGTACTGAAACCTGCAACAGTAAATGGTGCTCACAGCTAGATTTTATGAAGCTTATGTATTTTAATTCATCCTGAGCAAAATAATCACATTTTATTTCTACTTTCAACATAAGTGGCTTTCTGCTTATCAACCGTCCCTACCTGCTCTGTTGTTCAGATTCATTATTGGTCTTGCATGATTAGACTAACAGAGACTACTAACTACTTTTTTTTTCCCTCCTCCTTTAAAGCACCTTTCACATGCTTGTAAAAACCATTTCTTCATTCGGTTTGTCAGCTGTCTCCTCCATTCTGCTTGGGTTGTCTTTTTATATTTTTTAATCACTTTAGCTGCCCTTTACTGAGCTAATTTCAGCTTGTCAATACTTGTCCCAGAGGACTAAGCCAAAACCAAAACTTGGTGCTTTGACTGTAATCTTGCTGTTCCAAGAAGAAAATATTAACTCCCTAATTTTACGTGCAGCTCCTGCCTTGTTTCTGAGTCTTGAGATATGATTTTACAGTGACTCTGTAATGGCACACGACAAACAGTTATTCCAAGGAGGCTTTTTCTGCCACCCTCAGGACTGCAGAACTCCTCCTTGCGCTTCCCCTTAGGGGCAGGGCACTAATGGCAGATGAAGTCCAGCAGCCCCCAGGAATTACTGCAAGTTGTTACAAAGTAAAGAAACCTTAAACTTTTTTCATCTCACCCCAGGCTGATTTACATCCCAGTATTCACAGAACAGGCAGGAATGAATGTCCACCCTCACCTGGTTCTCAAACACAGACATCCACTAACAAACCCTGTGCTATACAACAGGCCTGCATCAGGGACCTTTCAAGACCTGTAGGTCTTGTAAACCCTTCAAGGGCGACTACTCATAAATACCAACATATTCCATCCATCTGCTACAATTCCTAATGTTTTTACATTCATGCTACCAAGATAATATTAGTGTACTGATTCTTGAAGAAATTCCCTTCAGACGTTTTCCCCCAATTGATCCTAGCGCTCATGTTCTGTTTTGATTATACAAAACTAGAAACTATAAGAAGTTATATTAACCATTAGTTTATTAAATGCATTTTCTGTTCTCCAATTGTATTCTCCAATTTGGAGATGCTGGATTTAATTTCAAACCGTATTTCATAAATCGATTTGTATCCCAATCCGTTAGTGAGAGAGTAAATCAGCCTGGTTATAAACCACTGTAATTTCAAGTTCATTAATTGATCTTATCACTCAGCTCAGCAGCTCAGACATCTACCCATCCAACTTTATTACTTTCCCTTACAACAACCTAGCATTTTTCTTATGGATGGTCATTTTATTAATGACACGTCATTAAACCAGACAGGCTGTGAAGGCCGGTTTAGCCCAGTGCTCAGACACAGCAGTCCCAGAGGAGCTCCCAAGCTCCGCCGCTGGAACTGAAGTAGTTTAATATTAACATTCAGCTTTAAAAAAAAAAAATAAAAAAAAATCTTGGCTTACTTTCAATCCAAACTCTGCTAGTTCAGTACCTTCAACTGACATGAAAAAAAAAAATCAATTTTTTAAACAAATGGCTTTTTATTTTCAGGAAATACCTGAAATGCAGTAGCAGTTCCGTGAGACAATGCAGGAATGTGGAACAATCAGACCATACCCTACCAGTGACACCAGCATGCTTTTGGGAACTTCAACATTGGAAGACTTTGGGCTAAATGCTCCTTAAACACAGAGGTCACAAACAATTTTGTTTCACAAACACAAAATTGTGTTTCCAAGAAAAAAGAAAAACCAAAAACCACCAAAGCCCCAAATGCACAACTGTTCTGCTGCTAAAGATGAAAAATTTAAGAATAAAAACTTCTGTATCTTAATTAAAAACTAAATTCCATAGATTTAGCCACAAACAAAAGTGACATCCCATCTGAGTAGCTTCTCTTGTACTCCCATGAAATGCTCTACAGTTACATCTAACAAAATAATAAACAAAAATCCCAAAACACTGAGGTTGAGCAAGAACAGGAACAGTTTACCTGATTTATAATGGTTATAAAACAGAATTATAGCATCACGATGATTGTTTTTACAGACAAAAAGTACTTAAACTATTTCTATTTGAGGATGAACTAAAAACTCATCTCGGAGTTAATCACATCTTCCTAACTGACTGTATTCCAGAGGCAGCTTTTTACTTTCCTATTAATTTTTCCTTAATTGCCAAAAAAAGTAGATCACGTAGACTATCTCCTTCCTATGCAAAACAAGCTGTAAAGAACTTAAAATGTATTGAAGCTTGGCCAAAGCAGTCTTTTATACACCAGCTGGCGAGCTCTCAAACCACAGATAAGGTCTAAGCCACAAAGTGGTTATATTTAAGATGTGCAAAGGGGGAAAAAAAAAAAGGCACAACAGAAAAAAAAAAAAAACCAAAAAAAAAAAAACAAACAAACTTGCAAAAAATTACAGAGAAATAGAATACAGAAAGTGGCTGTTACTAACTGCTGGTGACAGCCTGTACAAGGAAGAATGGCTCAGGGCTCTCTCATCTGCCAAACTGGGATCAATGGCATCCTCTCCCCACAGGGACCATAAGAGACTATAAACCACGTAAGCACTTCGACACCGTGAGGTGCTTCTGTAGCCTTGAAACCACAAAGCAAAGCCCAAGGACTTCAGACCATCCAAACCACAATTTAGAGTATCCAAAGACTCAAGACTGTTAACCATCTCTGCTAGCAAATGTTGCTATGACACTCGTTAAGACATGTTTTGTTTATTGTTGCTGTTGTTATAGATACATGTCATTATTATGATTCTCAGTTTTCAGTCACAGCTTGGAAATAAAAGTACTTCAGAGAAATTGAGAAATATCTTTTTGGAGACAGCATTTCCTCAAGGACCCACCAAGATCCTTTAAAAAACCCCACATCTTTAAAGGCATGAACCTCTACTTTGCATATAATAACAAAAAAATCTTCTCACAAAACAATACTCATTATGTAATAGTGTGAGACATTATAGACATGGTATTTTAAAAATCATTGAATAACGTAAATCTACTGGAAGAAGTATCTTGGAAGTACAGTAAAACCTGTGTCTGTTGTTTCCTACCTGAAAGACTGCCTGTAGAGCGGAGCTTTTAATAACAGCCTAAATTGTATTTTCAGTACTACTTTCACCCTGCCATGATACAGCATTTCTTTGTAAGAATTACTGTGTGATATGAACATGCTGTTAAAGTTCCACTGTTTACTGTATCCGTTGCAAATAACAGTTCACTCTAAAGGAACACGTTTTGTTCCTCGAGCGCAGTTGAAGCTGAGCAAAGCTTCAGGTCTGCAGCTCACAGCAGCGTCAGTTCACGTGGGATGAAATTTTTCAGAACTTGTTCACGCGCTGCCAGATGTGCCGAATTGAGAAACAGAACTGCTTCAGGGTGCAGCACCCCCCCCAAAACATTGCTTTCATCCCTCCAAAGTACGCAAGAGACTTCAATGGATTGGTCAGGCAGGCAGGTGACATGGCTGTCACACGTTCAGTGCCACAGCCTCCATTGCCAGCGGAGAACAACAGTTCTCCTACAAAATAGAGATGATGCTGTGCATTTCTCTGTTTCTGTTTTATATGAGAAGGAAAGAGATTAAAAAAAAAAAAAAAAAAAAGGCAATTTAAAGCCTTCACA
>VZRU01008032.1:389173-421427 GCA_013398155.1 Pedionomus torquatus
AAAAAAAAAAAGGCAATTCAAGCTCTGACAAGCCTTGAGGAAATGAATGAGAAGGGTGGACAGAGGCAGAGCAGCATGTGATTCTGTGTGCGTGAACTGGGATGAGACCATCCCGCACACTGTTAGGAACTACATGAAATGGCATCAAACTGCACCATGACTGATATTACCAGCTACTGTCGACCCAACAAGGAACAGCGTTTCATCCAGAAAGGTAAACCTAGAGCCTGGACATACCTCGTTCTTCAGAATTAACACTCATCTATTTTTTAAAAATACATATATCCTGATACTCTTCCTGAAAAGCCTCCACCTGAAGCTTAACCTGCTGGGTTAGATGCAACAGTCCTCAGTGACTCTGTTTCCAGGGCTTCAGCTGCCCCAGAACACAGACTTGTCTTTCCTGAATGAGAAATCCTGTCCATATTACAGCCTACACTAATTCACTCTGTGCTGGCAATGAACCTATCACAACTTAAGATACAGTCAAAACTATTCACATGGTAAGTGATTTGTGGTCAGAAATACCACCATCATACCTTGATTTTAAATTCCAGTTGGGAGTTAATTGTGTACATCATTTCTGTCCTTTCCATTTTCCGAGCGCCTTCGTTGCATAAACGCACCAGCTATAGAAACAAGACGTTTATTTAACAGGTTTAGTGTACTCAGGACTTAAAATACAAACTTTGTTCCTTTATAAAATGCACTTCTGAGGAAGCGTAGAATTTGCCAAGGAACTGACATTTTCACACTGGGTCACAGGCATTGTGTTTTCAAGACCTGCCCTGAGCGAGCAGGTTTGAGCTGACAGCAATTCTGCTTTGAGGCTGGGTGACCTCCTGAGATCCCCCTCAACCTGAATAATCCCACTACACCATGATAATTATTTATTCTTCAGGGGAGTCCAGATGGCACAAAGGTTATAGCTCTCTGATCCAAGTTAATGATCGGCTCAAAAGAAACAACCTCCCAGACTGACAGGTCAGCACTGGGTGCTCCCATGAGCCAGTTGGGGTGCCTGGTAGACACATAAGAAAGCCCCAACACAAACGTTACGGTACCATCTAAGGCAAACGGTGTCCTAGAAAGGTACACTAAGGCAAACTAAGGTACACTAAGGCAAACTGTATCCTAGAAGAAAAAGTTTCATTGCAGTTGATCACCAATGTTAAGGCAGGGGGTGGGGGTGGAAATGGGGCATCGGATTGCTCAGGTTCAAATGAAAGGAATTGGTATTTATTATACAAGTGCGTGCTGTTGAAATTCACACTCTGTGCATGGAAATGGACTGTGCTCTTCTTCCACCATTGATTCGTGGCAAAAAAAAGCATGGCTACAGAGAAGAGAACAACTTTGAACAACTGACAGAAGGTGATCTGCTTAACTTACAGTAAAACTTACAATAAAAGCATAAGTTCACTTAGAAGAATCAGGCTTTGTCTCTACTGTCAGGACAGTGTTTTGGCTTTACACGTATGGCCCACTACATGGCTTTCTGCTGGAACGACTGGCAGTAAATAGGATAAATTTGTCCAACTGCACAATGAAACAAGTGAACAAAACGAGCAATGAAAATTAATTCTCAAGTGACTAACAAAACCCCAAAACATCCATTTCTCACAGTGAATATTTCAAACGCCAAAAGCACACAGTGTGATCTAGGAAGGAAAACAGTCGAAGCAGGAAAAATTCTGCATCCATGTTAAACTTCTAAGAACATACCTTGCTCACTTCTTTCAGAGCTCTCTTGCAGTTCTCATATTTTGGTGAGTCCTTAGGAGTTTTTTGACAAATTGTCTGAAATAAAGCATCAGTTACTTCACAGGACTAAGCAGGAAAGATTGTAAGGAATACAGAATTTTATATACATATTACTAGACACCAAAGAGGTGAAGTGACAGCTGTGGACTGGGATAAACGAGACCACCGTATCACGGTGTTTCCTAACACTAAAGAACGCCTGTCTTGAAAGCTTCTTGGAGCAAAGTGATGTTTTGCACCTTTCAGCCAACCTCCATAGCGGAAGAGACAGGCCGTGTCCTTCCAGGAAAGGGAATGTTTCTGCTGTCCCACCTCTAACTTTTTGCAATCCACAATAAAATCCCATTGCAGCCGCTTGTAATTAGGTTCTTCCTATTTCCAGGACCACATCCTGCTTTTCCTGGAAGCTAAAACACCTACTTAAGCTGGACTTACAGTAAGAAAACTGTATCAGAGTATTCTATCTGACCTCCTTGTGGAAGGTTAAGTATTTCCAAAAGATTAACAGAAAAGTCTCGTTAGGTTACACAACGATGTGTGCCATGGAACAATGTAGGTAACAGTACTATTGTATTAAATAGTACAAAAAAGCAGATGGGAGGGCAGAGAGCTGCGGCATCCAAACAGAGGAAGCACAGTACTTCACAATCAATAGACCAGTATCTACAGCCCCAAGCCTGGTATAATAAGATATGAAGAGACTGGAATGAACTGGGAATTGGGTATCAAGAGTAATATTTAGAGGAACATGCATCAAGACAGAACAGAGTAACAACTGTGTTCTCACATCCATCAGTAAGGGAAGACGAGTAACTCTCTGCATGGGAAGAATGAGGAAAGAGATCATTGGTAAATTCCGACAGTCTTCATGGGACTCGATCCGGGATAACACCTCTTTAAATGCTGGATTTGTGGCTCTGGTGGGAAAAAGGGAGAGAGAATTAAACAGTATGTTTTACCAAAGAGTTGTGAAAGTTGCTAGGTTTTAAATAAATCATGAGTATATCAATAGAAAAATGTGGTTTGAAGTGGTTGTATCAACTAAGGCTTCAGCTTATTAGATATGCAAAACCAGTACTAACTTTCAGAAACCTCAAGCTCTCCCACAGGGAAAGGTGCAAACAGACTGGGATGTAACATACAAGGAGAGGGTGTCTTTGACACTGATCAAACTGTGCTGATCACTGCAAAGGGAATGTCCCACATGGCCACAGACAGGACTGGACTATGCAGCCAGGCATGTTTGCGCTCTCAATTACTTCAAAGGAACTTGTACATTAAGGACAGCTAAGCGTGTCAGCACATGTTTAATTGGAAGCCATGGGTTTTGCATCAAATGCCAGAGCCTGCTACTCACTCTTGCTACAGAGGGGGTGATTTTGCAATCTATATTTTAAAATTAGCTCTTACAGCAATTTCTGCAGTGTTCGCTGCTGATAGACTTCATTGGTGCAGTACTTCACATACGGATCAAACGTTGAAGAACTATGCTTTTCGACTATATCACTAATATCATCAATGAAGATGTTGTTCTGATGTCTGGCTTCAAGTTCTTCAAAGAACCTGGGGGAGGAAAAAAAAAAAGAAAATGTATTATCCATTTTTACAAAAAAATAGCAGATTTTCTCTTGCAACATTTTACACTCCCCCTAACACAACCCATGACTTTTATGAACTAATGACAGCGAATGGTTTGTGAAAGGGTGAGATCATCTCTCCTTTGGCAGAACGGTAAGGGAAGTCTTTAAGGGCTACAAGCCCCAGGGTGGTGGTGTCACCTGGCAGAGCTCAGCAGAAGCAGGGCTGGCAAAGTTACTTCCCATTCTCTAGCTGCCAAAACCAAAACAGATTACTGATCCGGTTGGACTAGAATTTCCAGCAACAAGGTTGAAATAGAAATGAAATTACTTCAAACACAACACTAACACATTTCCTCCTGTAATAAAGGAAGTACAATACCAGAAATGTCAAAGAAATAAAGTTACATGTGAGCTGCTAAACTGAGACCAGAACCAAAAAATATATCGGAGGCTGAGCTGGACGAGGTGCTCATGCACCACATACTTCAGTCTACAATTAAAACCAAACAGATCACAAACAGTGAAAACGGGAACAGAAACTAAAATTCTGAGCTGAGGTTCTCCCTCAAGGCAGCTGTTCCAAGTACTTCCCTACTGTTCATCCTCCATTCCAAATCTGAGTCCCTTTGGCCTCTGAAAGCTTTCGAGTCTTCCCTGCACGACTAGTTTTACCAGAAAACAAAAGCCTTTATTTCCACAATGCTCATTAGAATTATTTTACTGTTTGGGGTAGAAGAGGACAAAGATTGGCGTTAGATCTGTTGCAGGTCATTAGAATTACCAACACTGACATCACTGAAATCCTTCAAAATATAGAAGCTGATGAAAATCCTTCCAGCACTAGTCTTGCCTACAGCCTTTATAAAAGACAATTCACTAGAACAATCCATAATTCTGCATATTAAACCAGCTAATAAAATACTATTGTACAGCACAAAAAAAAAAAAAAAAAAAAAAAAGGAAATATTTGGCACACACGACCTCACATCAAGCGGAAATATTTTGAAACAAGTTTTGTTTTATTTTACCCAATTATTACATTTTCTCATTACTAACACCGGCTCTTCAAAAATTTGTCTCCTTGCAGTATTTCATTTTTGTAAGGGTGCCACCAAAGTTGTCCGTAGTTTGTTTCACACAGCAACCTCAAACAAGTAAAAAGAGAAGCGGATGAACTGAAGTTTATCGTACAAGGGTTTAACAACATGGGTTAACTAAAATGAAAACTTTTCTTCATGTGTGCTTACAAGCTGCTGCCTGAATGAGTGGTTGCCAGATTCTCACTTGGCCATTAACACAGCCAGGAGAATCAAGTGGAGGTTTTTTGGTTTGGTTTTGGATTTTTTGTTTAGTTTTGTAAAGTTCTGAAATCTTAACTACAGATTAAACTGACCGATCTTTATCAATGCTCTTACCTAATGAAAAACAGGACACTGCCTCCAAATGGCTGTAACACCATTTACTACACTGCTCCGTTTTCTTCTCACTCTTCCCCTTTAAGTGGTGCAGCAATATTTTTTAATAGCCTTGCCACTTTTGGAAGGCAGAGTCCTCCAGCAGCCTTCTGTCCTCCACCCATCTTATTTCAATGCACAAAATATTTCAAGTTGTCACTGATTTAATTACGCTACTTATTTAGTTTTTAGTACCGAGACCATTACAAGCTGGCACAGGACACTGATGAGGCCTGTTGCAATACAGGAACAAATGCTGAAGTTAAGAGTGGCCTGAAATTTCAGTAGGGTCCAAGAAGAGGGGAGATAAAAAAAAACAAAGTAAAAAAAAAAAAGTCTCCAAGTGATAGAGTCTACAATTCCTGACAAACAAGAGCAGCCAGATTTCAGCCGCTGACCACCATGAGCTGCAGACAATTGGAACTCATTTCTGCTCTATTCAGACATGTTTATGGTTGGGAGAACGTTCTCAGTGTGCTGCCAATTTACTTTGCTCAGGAAATTAGGAAATACAACATTTCTTCCTGCTGTATGTTATGGCACGCTGACAAGGTGTTTGACCATGCTGGGCTAGAACTTCCACTTTTAGAATTTATCTGATGCTTCATCAATTACATCATCAGGCACAGGCATCGTAAGGAACAGTAAAAATCCTAGATAGTAGAAGATTAAAAATAAAAGGAAAAAAGATAAAAAAAGAAAAAAGAGAGGGGCAGAGAGAAGCAGCACACCCAGGTCCCATCCCCCACAACACACACTGTAAGAATTACTGATTCTGGAAATCACGCAGCAGAGTTTGAATCAAAGTTTGTCTCTTTTTGCATCCAATCTGCTAATTACTATATCCAGTAAGTGAACCAGACACATCATAAAAATCTTTTAGTTAAATTTTTAGGGCAGATTCTATCATAAAGATCAGTACTGAGGGATACAGTGATCACATTCAATTCAACCAATGACAAATCAGTTGTGCTGTATGACTGGCTTTTTTTGCTGAAGACTAGAAGGACTTATTTAAAGCACTCATTACATCTACAACTTTTCTGGTTCAAGTTCGATCCAATTAAGTGAAAATCAAACAGGATCGTAAGTCAGCATTTGATTTCCCTCATGTTGTTTAAAAGAAATGTCCAATTTGCAATACTCTACAACTCCCCTCTCCTAAGGGCCACGTGCCAAATGTGGAAATGCAGGTTTAATTAATTTCCTGTTTCTTTCTTTTTTATAGCATGGTACCTGGGAACACTAGAGACCTCACAAACACTGGAGTTTGTCCTGGCTTTACAACAAGGGTTCCCTCCGTGAAGTTGGTGACTCTTGTCAAGGGTCTTCCTGCACCTTTAGCCATCTCATTAATGAGCTGGTAATTACCAACAGGAACAATATCCCAACACTTGCTCAGGCAATTTTCTCATACCATTTTTTCCTACTCCTTGGCACTGCTTTAACCAACAACCTACATCCACAACCTTCTCAAAAAGTCTAGTTGCTTCAGCTGTATAAACGCAAATGCACAGTGGTACATGCAAAGTGTTACAAACTATTCCACACAATTTACCTTTATAAGGCCTAAAACATATCTCGCTTCCAATTACAAAACTACCACCAATAAGAGAAGTTCATCTTGAACAGATGCCATGTAAAACCACACAAAATAAATGCCCTAAGATCAACCATGTTGGACAACATTTCTTCTCAACACTTCACCGCTGGGTAAAAATACTAATTGAGCAGGACTTCAGTCTTACAAATGTTGTATCTTGCTATCTGGATATTCCAAAATCAGACTGTGTTGCATTAAAAATATTCTAATTGGGCAGATAAGAGAGATTTAAACTAGGTAGTCCAAAATAGTTAGAAAAATCTTACAGAATCAGTTATTATCCAGGAGCAAAACGCATGTAGAATCAAATGACAGCACAAAAGACGAATATACAGAAAGGTCAGAGGTACCTAAAAAAAAGACATCTACATCAAGGATAACTGTAGAATAAAAGTGGTATCAGAGCCTTTCTGGTGACTGAGACTGGGAAAGAGCTGACTTGGTGGAAGATCTGTCAGAAACTGAAGTAAACGTGGAACACCAGAGGTCACCAGACCCAGGTGATCAGCACCCAAGAGAGCCCACAGGACAAACAAAATTCATTAAGTTATTATGAGATCATTTTATTGTTTGCAAAATGACAGAATGAAGGTAACAGCACCACCAGGCTGGCGAGAGGGGCAGATGGTGTAGTATTGTTATGGTCTTTTGTACAGGCTACGTACCAGTCATAGAATCAAGGTTCTCAAGCATTTATCTGACTTTTTTTCCTACCACTTACAGTACTAATTTTTTACCTCTTTGCAGGTTCGTGTCATTCTCCATCACTAACCATTCTGGCCAGTGCTATTATTCCCCTCTGACAGACGCCACAGTCACTGAAAAGAGCAGTTTGTCACAGCATACCCATTCTGTGTGTGGAAGTGAACTGCGGTCTAACTAGTAAGCACTTCATTATGATTACTCCCGCTTAATGTTTTTGAAGTCATAATGACCTATATGTCTGACGTGAAGAAGATTGTAAGATTATAATGCAGATTTAACTTCATA
The DNA here is from genome assembly GCA_013398155.1 of Pedionomus torquatus. Lineage (NCBI taxonomy): Eukaryota > Metazoa > Chordata > Aves > Charadriiformes > Pedionomidae > Pedionomus > Pedionomus torquatus. The sequence continues at coordinate 396,565 of VZRU01008032.1, forward strand.
GAGATGTTGCTGCTGACACATTACTAGCCAGTAACAGTTAAAAAAAAACCAAAAAACAAAAAACAACATTGGGGTGGAAGCAAGTACAATTTAGCTTCTTCCTCCTCGAGATAAGAGAAGTGGAAAAACAATTAGCAGTTTCAGATCACTTCAGATAAAACCAATAATAATTTCTGAGTAGCTTCTCCAAATCTGGATATTCTCATCAGGAACAGAAGCTTAACAGCTGCATCACAATTTATATGTGGTTGGGGTTTGGGTTTTATGTTGTGGTTTTTTTTCTTTTTTCTTTTATTTTTTTTTCTTTCATCTTTTTGGTGGGGAGGGAAGCGGGAAGAGAGGGAACAGCATTTAAAATGGTAAAAATTGCAGCCTTATTTTCATAAATCTTCACACTGAATCAGAATCAGAGCTTCTAGCAAAAGAATGACTTAAAAAGAGGGCATTTAAAGTGAGGGACTGCATCCACAGGTGCTTGAAAGTAATCAGTTTGTTACAGGAGTTAGCAGAGTCTAAAGAATGGAAAACAACACATACATACAAATATATTTATAACATCAAACATTGCAAAGCTAATAGCCTATGAAAGTACCTTTCATTAGGCAATATTTTCCGAGTCATTAGAGAGTCAAGCAAGAAAAAAAACCCAAACCACAAAACAACCAAAACACCCCTTTGCAGCCTATTCCTTCACTCCGCAACAGCCTGGCCCAGCTGCCAGCAGACCTACCCACAAGGAACTGCACTAATGGCCAAAAAAGCCACTTGCCTTCCCAAGTATTTCTAGTCTTCTGGCAGAAATCCAGAACGATAAAAAGGCCACGGCAACCCTGTCAATATATTCTGTTACTGTGAGATTTTGAGATAGTGGGTAAGTGCCCACAGCATCTAGGTTCAATTGTACACATTTCAGAAAAACAAATCTTGATTCAACCAGTTAATACCCACTGGCAAATGAACCCACAAAGAACACACTGTCGCACTAGAGAAGTAAATCTTTTTGATAAATTATGAAGACATCACAACAGGAGTCTTCATTTTAAAAACCTTTCCCATGCTGAAAAGTAATGCTCTTTATACTAGTGTGAAGAAGCAGGGTGCTTCCCTGGCTCCCCAAGTCTGCTGCCTTACATACTCATTGTCACACAACAAAACAATCCCTTGCATGTCACAAAGAATTTATAAATTATTTTGTAAAACTTTCTGACAACAGGGATGAGGCTATTCCCACAGAACACACTTGCCAGAACAGCCAAACGACCAACCACAGCAAGGGGAATGGAAGAGAATGACCAGACACATAACCTGTCTCGGGCTCTACAAGCCTGCAAACCCCAGCTTCACAGCAACACACTGTCAGCACTAGGAAATACTGATGTCGTTACTATATGCAAGACAACTAATCAATCTTGATATGTGAAAAGAAATTTTTGTTAATATCAAAACACGAACCATACAAAAAGATAGATTAAGCATTGCTTAGCCTTGAGGGAAGAGTAGCAGCCAGAAAACCCTCCACCACAGCCTAGAAATAACAGTGATTTACAGAGTGCCCAGGAAACTCCCTGGAAAAAAAAAGTCTGGATTTTGTCATTTTATTTCAAATCATGAACTCCCCCATCGGGCTGCTGCCCCTCCCTCCCTGAGCCCAGCGGACACCGCTGTGGGTACCACACACCTCCGGGCAGCCCCACACCAGAGGGAGACCGCAAACACTCCCGGGTTAATCTTTCCCTCTAGGGCACCTGTGCCAAGTTGGCAACCGCCTGAATTCCTGAAGGGAAGGAAAGCAGGTTCAAAGTGCAAGTGTACGAATCACCACATTATGCGTTTTTACAGCCCTGCTCGGGAGGCAGATGCCTGTCACGGGAAAGGCCAAGGGGCAGGAGGACACAGCACTGCAAGAGGTGACACAGCCCAGCTCCGAGTGCTGTTCAACTTCTCTTTGTGCCGTTGCAGTAACTTCAGCCTCTGTCCTACACACCTGCAGAAGTCATCCAGGGCAGCGAAGTACTTGTCATGCTTACAGGTAGGGAGAAAGTTGCAGGTTTTGATACTGCTGCAGGTAAAGCTGCTTTTCCTACAAAATGTACAAATAAACGTCTGCCTACGTGATCTTCATATTGATCCAGCCACATCCACAGTAGACATTACAGTGTGACAGAGGACAGCAAACACCACACAACTGCAGTCCAGACTCCCTGGGTACAACTGCTGCACAGACCAACCTCACAGTTGTCCAAACGTGGACACTGCAACGTACCGCATCCACGTACAACATAAGCTTGCACCCCAAAAATAAAAGGTCATATAGCTTTAAAATCTCATTTAAAAAAAGCACATTGACCCAATGATACATGAGAGGAGCCAAAGGAACATACATATGTCCTCCCTCTGACAGCCTTCCTAAACACAGATATTCCTAGAATTACTATCAACTTGGTGCCTTTTCAAAGCTACACATTCTTTTTATGCAAGATCGGCAATGGCAGTTCTCCGAAACCAGACTGACCTCTTGAAGACTTATCACTCAGTCTCAACCAAGAAAGGTCGCTTCTTCCTTCCTTAGCAACAAGAAAACCAGAGATGCAAGTTCAAGTAACTGTTGAACTTTACTAGCAACAAAACCCCGTGCAGATAAATACAGTTTTCCTCCTTTCTGCTTCCTACAGCAACACTAAATCTGAACAATCAGTGAAAGATTCATAAGCTACTACTGAAATAAACCCTGCAAGACCAAAGGCAAAGCATGATTGCTTGGGAGGATCTGTGTGGGCACTAAGTTTCAGATGACTGTGTCAGCGGTGTTCTGCAGGAAAGGACACAAACACCTAACGGATAAACAGTTTTTGGGTTACAGGTGGGACACTTCAAAATTTAAGTACTTTTGTTCTATTGTACTTCAACACCAATATTCACATAAGTAACTCTCTGCACATAGTTTAGGCCACAGAAGAAAAGACAGAGGCTCCAAGAAGTCAGTGACGAGTCCTAGATCAAGCACTAGCAGAAGAATTTTGAAGAGTAAAGTAATTACAAGAGGAAAAGTTCCAAGAAGACCTGACGGTGAGTCTCCCCTTGTAAGAATCTGGAACACTGAGTTACATACCATCTGTGCTGAATTTTTACTGGGAAGATAAATTGACAGTACAGAGCTTCAGAGTCATAATTTTTTTAGAAAAGGACACAAAGATAATTATTTTGTCAACATAATTTTGGCAGCGAAACAACATACACAAAGATTATGGAGAGGACAGAGTGCAGATGAAGTTTTGAATATAAGTGTAGAAAGGCAAGAAAAAAACCACCAGAATTCTCAGAGAGGTACAACACAGTAAGACTGCAAAGGCAGCTATTCATACTGTTTTTGTAAACTTAAAATAGAAACTGAATTATTTTTCATCTGTTATTTTTGTCAAGCTTCATCAACCACAATAAAAATCGATAAAAATGCACACCTGCAATCATGCAGTTGAGATGACAAAACATCTGAAACTGACTTCCCACAGCCTTGGGTGCTTTGCCATTTCTTTCACAGAACCTTTTCCCAAGGAACATGCACATCACCACTCTGTATTCCCTGACATTTACTGGCAGTCCAGCTCAAGTGAGGTAAGGAAGTGCAATCATGTTTTGTGGAGAAGAAAAAAGAACCAGAGACAGTATTAGATAGGAGAGACTGCAAAGGCCTTGAACAGGACACCAGCAAGTAAGGACTTGAAGAGGACACCAGCAAGTAACAAAGAAAACAGCCAAGTGGTTAAAGATGCAGTCCGTGCCCTGGTTTTCTTGGGGAACTCAACCCTACCCCAGAGGTTTAAATCAACTCTACCACAGAGGAGGGTTGAACAGGACTGTTCTTCAATTTTTTTCCTCCCCTGAATGCAAATGCCTGAGAAAACTGCAATTACATTATTTCAGGGAAGTTGGGAGGAAAAAGGAGGGAGGAGCAGTGAAAAACATGCCAATTTGTATTTGTTCTAGGCAACTCTTGAGTAAAACGCATCAAGGATGGGTTCCCTCTACCCTTCAGTCAGCATCACAGTTTGTAACAAGAGGACCTTCACCCATTACTCTCGATCTTGGCAATTGCTGGTCATTTACATTTTGATTATGCAGTAAAAAGAGCTGATAAACGCAGGGTACATCTACACTGCCAAGTAAAAACCCCTTGAAACCCAAACAAGATACTTTATGTACTGCTTCACTACGGAATCTTTCAGAAACAATCCCCTGAAGGGTCTGCTCTGAGCAAAGCATGAGATAGCAGCTCTAGGGATCTAGGAAACATTAGCAAATAAATTGCCTTTATTTTTGTATATACTTAGAGATTTTTAAACAAAATCCAGCTACATAGTGTCTACTTTAATTAGCAATATAAGTAAACAATAATTCATGTGATCTAAAGTCTCTTTGAAAGATTGCATCAGGTAATACTATTTTAAAGGCACTAAATTATGTCTATGCAAAGCTTGACAAGCGTTTCAAGATCTGTTGGGTAAAACACCACGGAGGTTGGATGCTAAAAAAACCATAGTTACATGGTCAGCATGTAAATGACACCACAAATGATCCCTGGGATACAGAAGATTTTCTGAACAAATACAGATTTTATGCAACTAATATTTAATCCCATATATCCAGCACTGGAAAAAGAGAACCATAAAGAAGTTTTATGTTTATGTTGCTGTTTCTTGAAGATATTGAACAATCCGTTAGACTGACAATGTAAGGCAAGTTTATTCCAGCTCCCAGTCCCATCTGGTTTTAATAACTGACTTCAGGCTCAGGCTAAATTCATTGATAATAGACATAGAGCTGCAAATGCCCCCCACCAACACTGTGCCGAATGCAGCATTAGTGAAGAATTCTCAGACAACCTCCCCAAAAGTGATCTTTTAGAACACCTCCAAGCAGGTGTGAAGGAAAAAGATAAGGAGACCTGAACAGAGACTGTGAAATCTAGCATGAGTTATATTGAATTTCACATTTAATGGCACAAGTCAGAGACAAGCAAACTGCAAATAGATTGAGTTTTCTTTACGATTAGCTAGCATTCCTTCAGAGGGGTGTCTGAAACAGGAGAACACGATGGACATCTCGAATGGGACTTCACCCAGGACAGAAGGGAACGTACTGCAAAACACTTCGCTTCTGTAAATCAGTATTATATTAAAACTGACCATTAGGAGTTTTTTAGGAGTTAAACCCATCCCTACTGGCAACACAGTCACAGCTCACTACCAACAGTAATTAATCTTGGGCCGAGAATTTTTTCCATAGGTAGCAGCCAAAAAAGTGCCTCCCTGCTTTGGTTGCCACTGTGACTGCAGTTGACACATCAGAGCTACAGGCAAGGAAAGCTCAGGGATCAAAGTCCAGGTTACCAACCAGAACAGCAGGAAGAAGAGGCTCACACACAGTGAAACCGATGGTATCTTTTTCTCCAGTCACCACGGCAGAGTCACTGCCTGGTTATTTTCCTGTTGTATCCTTCTCCTGCACCAAGCACCAGCTGACAACCGTTCAATCTATTTACATAACATGAAAACACACCATGAAGGTGATGGGTGGCAACCTGTGAGTTTGGAGTATTCTTTTAAATACATTTAAGTGAATAATTTGAAGCTAAAGGCTTATTTTCTGGAACACTAGTTATTGTCTTCAAGAACACTTTTTGTATAGGTAATTGCTAAGTGTTAAGTAAATGAAGTATAAGACAATGCATATATATGTATAAACATTTCTAAGCTTGTTTAAAAAACACCAAAAAAGCCAAAACAAAGAAAAAACCAACAAAGAAAAAAGACCCAAACCCAAAAAAACCCATACAAAAGCCCAGCATTCTTTCTCTTAAAGTTTCGTTCAACCCAGAAAGTCAAGGGAAGCACAATTCTGTTTGGATTTGTTGATCCTCACTATTGAAGTCAGATATCTAACCTTGTCTCCAATAAGGAAGCTAAATTATAAAAGACCGATCACTGGCTCAGGAATGCAAGTACCAACTGCATACTATTTTAAAGTTATTGTTTACCAAGGCTGCTAGGCATTTGCAAAGAAACAGTGCAGACAACCCTGAGAGTTTTTTCAGCTGCCACAAGAATTTTGTAAACAAATAATTCCTATGTATTAAAGCCAAAGAGTTCGTGATGAGCGCTGATGTCAGAACAAGCCATGAAGGAAGCAATTCAAGGAAACACAAGAATAAATGCACTGTCCCAACTCATCAATACGATGCAAACCCATAGATGTGTTCTGCAGGCACCTAAAATTTAAAGGAAAAATAAAATACTGTATTTTGGACTCACTGCTCTACAATAGGTGCTCTGGTATCCTCAGAATCTCCCAATAATCAAAAAAAGCCCCAGTAGCAGTAGATTATGCAGCAAGACTGGGAGAAAGGCAGAACCCTCAAATGGTAGATCCAGCAGCTTTGCAGCATATTGAAACCCAATCACCATATATGATTACCCCACATCACCAGCACCTGCTGGGGGCCAGGGCAAGGCACCAACTTCTGCAGAGCCACAGGTGCCTCACATCCTGCTTCCAGATCATTTGGGAAGATTTCTCTCCCTCTTGTTCCTGCTTCTCTGTCCACCATTTCCATGACATCCACTTCAGAAGTTCCAGTATGAACAACTTTCTTCAACAGACCAAAGAAATCCTCCCCCAGATCACACCCCAGTGTCACTTATCCAAAGGGTGACCATGCTCAGCTGAATGCCCTCAAGACATTACTCAGCTTTTTTCAAAAACCGCTAATGGCAAGAACTGTGGTAAAATACACAACACAGGCTATCAGTCTAGACCAAATAGAAAGAAGGATGTTAGTGACTTGCACCTCTGTCTTACCTGGAAATCAAATCAGTGATCTATAACTTACGAATAATTTTATTTCATTACAGTTCACGTGAATCACTCTACTCACAATATTTAAATTTTTTTTTTTTTTTCTATTGTATGTGGGTTTTGGGGTGGGTTTTTTTTTCCCCGCTCTTCTAAAGAAACTAAGCAACAGAACTCTACATTCTCTAAAAGTAGTATTTTTTATGCTTAACTGATTCAATACACACAAATATTTTCCTGTAGAAAAAATGAAGCTGCCTCTATTAAAAGATGTTGGAAAGAGGTGAAACCTCATTAACCTAATTTACCAAAAAGCACTGTAAGAAAGCTTACCTGGTTCTTAATATATATTCACACATATAAAATACAATTAAGATATTCAGAAAAGATGTTAACTTGCCTCACGAGCCCTAGAGCTTCTTTACCTAAAATCAAGACATAGTTTAAAAACAGTCAGAACTTGCCGAAATATTCCTTGTGACCTTTTCTGCCTATGTTAACCCCATGATGTTCCATAAGCTGTTTGCGTTTTGCTGGCCTAACGGCAGAGAGAGAAACAAAATGTGAAAGCTTTCCCTTCTCCTATAAATTTGGTGGTTTGACCTGTCAGACCAATTGTTCTTTAAGACACTTCACTGATTTCCCTAATTCCTCTTTCCCAAGACAGGCTCTTGGGAAACTGACCTCTTCTGCACCACAGTGAGATTGATTGCGTAGTATTCTCAGACTGCACAAGCTTTTATTTCTGAATAAGCTGGCCTATGGCATCCCTGTCAGCTCTCATCTCAGTGTAGCAGCTCTCACTGACTCGGGCTGCAATTTGTGTGATCTCGTCATCTATCAGTTGCGAACTCCCACATTACATATCCAGGCATATACATAAAAAAAAAGACCTAAACTTTCTGAAGGCACCTTACAAGACATTTTCATAAACAAACACATTGTGTGCTGCACAAATTATTCAGATCAACTCTTCTTTGTTAGAGACATTCCAATGAGCTCCCAAAAGCAGAGACAGTCTTTGCTGTCTGTATTCTGCTTCTAACAAAGGCAGCTTTGTTCCATCAGAAATGGCCTTGTCATGCATCAGAAGCCTATCTCGGTGTTTCTGGAGGGTTTCCATTAAACATATTCTAAGTCAAAGTTTCCAGATGTAAACTTTAAGCAATTTTGACTGAAGACAGTATTTTTTAATAGGTCACGTTCTTTCCCTCACCAAACTTCTCACTGAACAACTAAAACCACTGATAACTAAACTCATACTCATATTTTTCTATTTTTAAGTAAAGGAAATGCTGCTTAAAATACAGCAGAAAGTACAGCAAAATGGGAGATATGTTCAATATGTATTACTATAACAAAAAAAAAAATTGTTATAACAAAAGGGTGGATTTTGCTACCTTGAAAATGGGAAGCGATAGTTTGGAGATACTGAGAAAGAGGTTTCTGTTTTAAAATCGCTTTCATTATTTACACAACTGAGATTGTAGAAAGCCAGCACAAAGTTTTGTTAGAGTTTAACAGTATTGCATAACTCAGGGAACAAAATATGTTTCCATTTAAGTTTAAAAATTAGTTAAAAATTCTGTTTTTACTCCAAGTAATAATAAAAAAGTTCTTAAACCATTAGACTTTCCAGACAAGAAAGAATAAGATCATAATTCTAGGTTAGTGTGGTATTTTTCCATTTTTTCTTTATTTTTTTCCCCTCCCACTTCCTTTGAAGACTGTTAATCAAAAGGGTTGTAAGAATTCCCCTAATTGATTGCTTTCCCCACCCCCATCTCTGTTTTAAATATTTTAATCAATAAATTTACAAGCAAATTTGGAAGGCTTACTCAACATGGGGAAAGACACCAACCGCTCAGCTACTCACAAAGCTATACTAGTACCGTCAGCTGTGTCAACAACCCAATGGAGAGGCCAAATCCTCACGTTAATTAAACCTTTGATTTCTATTAAAGTATCTAAAACCACAGCAATTAGTACCCAATACATGATGGTTCTGTGACATCAACATTTGACTAGCAAGACGCGTGCTCCTGACACTTTACCTTTACAATTCATGTGTCACGTAAGGAGAAGCCTTTAAAAACTACTATTCCTTGAAAATAAGGACTTTGATAACCCGCACTCCCTGACAACACTGCTGTGGATTCAGGAAATACCCTCATTTCTCCATCCCCCTGTTCCATTTGGTTCTCTCTCTTCTTATAGTTGAGGTCTTTTGGCAGAAGCTGGGTAAGCCAAATAAGTCCAAATCTACATCTACTACATCGCTCCTAAATGAGGTTTGCACTTGACACAACAGATTTGACTCTCTCACGTGTACGCTCCATGAAACAAAATCTTATTACTGCATACACTTTAGAAGACAATAAAATGAAACTGCTACACAAGAGATGCAAAATTCCACAGACTTCATGAGGCTTCAAAGAAATAGGACCCAAGATGGGACACAATCATGACGGGGAACATGAAATTTGAGAAGTTCCACAAAGGTAAATCCAGGTTTAATACTAAAGAATTCAGAACACTGCAATTTCTACAATAAACAAAGGAGACAAAAGAAAGGNAGGACTGACTCCAGAAATATTCCTAGTCTGACAGATTCCTTATACAACCATTAACCCCATTTCTGAAATGAGGTTAATATTTTTCTGTTCCACGGGTAAAGTGAGATACATTTATAGTCGTACAGTGCTACTGTTAAGATCAATCAGTATCTTAACTAGGCCATGTGCCTCCTTTGTGCTTGATTTCAAACTAGAAATAAGGTATAACAAAAGAAGTACAGACATTTTCATTTTTTCGTTTTGCAGTCAGCAAAAATTTGCCCGCTAATACTGCTATTAACCAGGCTAGGGTAAGAAAAAATTCTAACAAAGCAAACCCTCATTAAATAAGTTTTTGAAATAAAGTATCCATAACCCTGAAGTACACTGTGAGTGCACATACATATCCCACATTAAATAATGCTGGCAGTAATTATCAGCAATCATAAAACAGACTTTTCAGCACTTGTATTGTGTAAGATGTGCCAACACTCTCTTTTCATTAGGCAGTATTTGTAGTGTATCAGTTTTTCTTATTATTGACATTGTACTGAAAAACTGACACCCAAAATAAGGCACAGCAAATCATCTTTTTAAAAGAAATACAAGTCTCCGGTGCCAGGTGCCACGGTGCACACAGTACTGTCCATAAACAGCAAAAAGCCCACGCTGTTTATGTAAAAGATACCATAGTCACACAGTATGCGGCACATTGAGTACTCAGTAGAAAGTAAACAGTGATTCAACCGATTAAGGAAAGCACTGGCAAGAGGCAGTTCTTAAGGGCAAGCATGAAACTCTTGCTCAACTTTTATCAGTTTATTAAAGGCAGACAGCTTAATTTGACAGACTGTAAAGACGAGGTATCAACATTTTGCTTAGGAACTGTTTAGGTTTGAATAATGTTAATTTCTACTAAAATGCACTATGTTCTTTCACAAAACCTAACACCATGCCTACCCCATTAAACGTGAACTCAAACACAGTGACAAGGTGAGTCAGTTAAACTCACGTGCATGTTCAGTGCGATTTGTGTTTTCTATCTTCAAACTAGCATGACAGTTTTGGAAGAAGTGGTTACCTGTCTAAAATGGCTACCTGAGATTCCAACAAGAAACCTGCTTTTACGTTCAGACAATTACTAAAATAGTAACCAGATGCCTCCAGCCTACCTGCAAGGTCTCCTTACTAACCGAATACAGCCATAAAAGTAAACAACTGTTCAACTTTAAGAATAGAGGGTACTCTGGCAACAAAAGCTAAGGTTTTTACAAATACGAAGCAAGATGCATCAAAACAGGAACTTGGGTCAGGCATAACCTGAGTCTGCAAGTACTACCGTGTATCACAGATGGCATGAACCAAATCTCTGCAGTTCAAGGAGCAGCCTATGAGCTATGTAAGGAAAATACAATCCAAATAAACAGGGGCTTACTCATATCACAGACTCTATAGTTAGCAAAATCTAACCTTAGCTGTTTGCATTAAATAATCCTTTAGCGCTACAGAGCACATATATTTTGCTGCTCTCAAAGCACAGAGAATCAAATTCCATTCTAATTTACTTAGCAGCCTATAAAAACCTAAGACTGCATATTAATAAATGCAACATTTGACTTCTCATTCTTAAGTTGCCAGGCCTAAATTTCTGTTGAAGTTGCCACCTTGCACCTTTTCCTTCATCTTGTGGTAAAAGTAAAGGTACTATTTTGTTTACTGCATTTCATTACTCACTTGAAAGATGTTTCAACTACTAGTAGTTGCCCTCAGCTATAATGAAAAAATAAAAATAAAGGAGCTGTTGTATTTTTACACTTACTTTTTGCTTGCTTCGTAAACGTCCGTGATATTGGAGAAAAGGTGATGGCTCTCTGTTTTGGTCATTGTGAGGCTCAATTCCCTGGAATTCTTAAACATCCGGATGAGAATCTCCAAGCTCAGCAAGTAAGAATGCTCAGAAGATATCACTTCAAATATTGCCTGCAAAGTGGAGCAAGGAAAGGAAAAAAAAAAAAAACACAAAACTTACTGCTGACTAGGTTTTGCTTGGTTTCTATTTTGATTTTTTTAAAAAAAGGAAAGTGTGGAGGAGAGGTGCAAAGAAAAATTATTAGATATAAGGTAGAGATTATAACATAAATATTCACTTCCATGATAGCTGCATCATTTACTTAGAAATAACTGATTTAATACTAGGAAAAAAAAACAACAACAAACTAAAACCCTCTAGTATAGACTTTTCAATGCAACTGCAGAGAGTTTGAAGCTAAAAACATAACACCAGCTGTGACTGCTTCCCATTCATGCTCCTGAGAGATCTGGTTGTGGTTTGTTTGGGTTTTTTTAATTAAAAATACGTCATGTCTGTTTCTGTGATCCGGTTGGAAGCTTCCTATCAGTCACACTACTGTTGACCAGCCAGTACTTGCTTTTTCCTTTTTGTTTTTCAGTTGGGTTTTTTTGTTTGTTTGGTTGGGTTTTTTTGGTTACTGTTAAAACATGAAGTTAGGAGAGACAAGGAGAAGTTGAGCTAACTGCAACCGGGAGGCAGAGCTGACAGGAGGGGGTGGCAGCCACTATCTCCTTTAGTGATTAGTGACCAGACAGGCAGACCTCCAGGACATTCTCTCACCTCCCACTAACATCTTTTGTTTTATCACCCTACCACTTAAAGAGTGGCCACCATAACTTCCATCAGCTGGCTGACATATAAAACCAACTTCTAATGGGCTCTTAAGACTTTGAAATCCACATACTTGTTCTATCAGAAATTGTCATCTCTGATGAAGAAACCTATTCAGCTTTTAGACATCTTCCACCTCTCTAGGCTTCATCTGCTGATAACCTGCTGGAGTTTTTATATGTATACATAGGGGGGAAAAATGAAATAATTTTCACAAACCCTTTTGTCATGAGCTCCACCAAGTCACATTTGCCACCAGGCATTACAAACACAGAACAGTACCCTCAGCAGAGGTAATACAACTTTGTTCTCAATATAACTAATGTTAATATTCACATGTGTAAGTTCATTTGCAATTTGCAATTAACTTCTTTAAGCAGTCTCAAACCGCAGATATGATTACTTAGAAAGCCCATAGCTCTACAAATGCAGAGAGAGGGTCTTGTAACTGACAGCCTACATGAGGAGTTCACTTAGATGGTCTGACATACGTGCTCTAGGGAGACCCTGCTCTTCCATAGCCAGGTATAAAGGCAAGCGTGGCCATAGGCAGGCTGAAGGCAGGAATACTTTTCCTGAATATTCCCAACTGACAACTGAGACAAACCATACTGGGGAAAAAAAAACCAAAACAAACACAAGGCATTCTGCTGAGGACTTTTCTTCTTAAAGATTTAAGATTTCTTAAAGAGTTTAAATCCAGTGAATTCTGGTGGTCTAAGGCAAGCTTTTCATCAAATACAATTTTTCTTGCGCATCCTGAGACTCAGTGTTCCCAGACTGTGCTTCCAAAATTATTCTTGCTTGTCTAAAAAGTCTTCTTCAAAGAACTGAGATTTTAATAGTGAAATAATAAGTTTTGGATTTCTTTGAACAAAACAAAACAAGCTGCTTTAGCTGAAGCCTTAAAGGTTTATGCAGCACAAAAATTTATCAACTCCACAAAAAACCTACAGGGCAGTTAGATATACAAGGAAAGGAAGTCTAATGGACATATCACTAGTCTCTCCATCTTCTTACCTACCTAAAAAGCTGAAGGGCCCTGGTGAGAGATACAGCAGCAGCCAGATAACTGCTACAACATCCTACATATTAGTGAATTCACATGGTGAACACTGCTGTGCAAGAAGATATGCAAAGGTGATGCTAAAAGCAATGTTAAATTGCCTGCCTGACAACTCCACCAGCCTCAGGAACCTAGAGAACATACACATACGTCAGCCAAACTCTGGCAGCAAATATACCTACTGTGTGGCTAACAACGTGTACAAAGCTGCCTAAAAAGGGCATTTTGGCCTTTGCCCAGCAATTATATTTCCAATCTTCGGTCTCATTGTACTTGTCCCAGCTGTGCTCACAAAGAAGGGATTTACCTAAGGATTGCTGTAGAGTTCCATGGCTATTTGGTTTCTACACAGAAATTTTTCAACACAGCAACACACACAAGCTCTCAGATTATTGTTTTGGAGGGGTTTTGTTTGTGCTTTTACTGAGGATGCTCATGCACTTCTGGTTTGTAACAGAAAGTCATTAGCATAATCAGAAATAAATGGGACAAAGAAAGGTGCTTTGCTTCTCATGTGTAAGGAAGGGAGAGGATATTGTCTTATCATGACCCAAACAGATCTGAGAGAATGAAAAAATAAAACACGATTAAGAAACAATCTCACCTTTGACATACAGTAACTACATCAAATTTAGAGGCTGGGGTGGCATTTACCAGGTGCTCATTAACAGTGTTTCTGAATGACATCTGAACCCACATTGTGGTTCATTTGCATGACATCAAGGTAAGCAGATGTTTGAGTCCTGATGGACAGTAAACACTGAATTCACACACACACTGCAGTTTGTATACACAAAGGCAGTTAGAATTGCCAGCTTGAAAGATCTATTGAAAAATATTTTAGTTGTCTATATGACACATGTTCTTTAGAAAAAAAATGCACACAGATCCAGCTCATGAATGTGCTCTGAAAGCTGGGATGTGCATAAGCGTATGCTATTGACATTTAATCAAGGTATAAAGCAAACAAATATATTTTTCTGCAGTGACAATACATTATGATAGCAGAAATAATCTAATGGGCTCTAAAAATCATTTTGAAGAATATCTAATAATTGATAAAAGGCAATTTAAAATAAATACAGCAAAGCATGACTTGGTAGTACAACTATACCTTAGGAGTATTTATTTAGGCTTCCTCTGACAGAACGGGATGCTTTAGGAATGCTCCTAAAGGATACAGGACTGAAATAAATGCCTTGTGTCTCAGAGCTTCCCAGTGGGAGGAGACAGAAAAGCACAACATGTGGCCTGAACTGCTGCACAGCCTCTTCCCCCAAAACCAAAAGAAGATAGGCAAAGAAGTGTAGCATTATAAAAATGAAAGCCTACAACAAACTATTGTCTACACCTCATATACAGAAAAGGTGTTTCTGTATTTCATGTATGAGCACAACAACTGTAGGTCACCCAGGTGTGTTAACATTTGAAATTTGCTATACACATCTCTGAACTTCACAGGAAACCCCAGTCAGGTCTCACTTGGCTACATTCGCTGAGGTATGTCCTGAAGTGAAATGAAGGTAATTGGAACAAATTACCATGGCAGGTAATGCTACAGTGTTTTTTTCCCTATTGAAGGACATACCTCAAGAACTGCAGGTATATAGCTGGCTAGGTCAGGCTATTCTTTTCAACACCTCTCATTCATTTTGATATAGCCCCTGTAAGTAAGGAAGGAGGGTAAAGCAGATAAAGTGGACAAAAAGAACAAAGAGGAAGAGGAAAGCAGATCAAGAAGACAAAAGGAGCAAGGGGGAAAGAAACAGAGAGAAAAGAGAACTACATCAGTAATTGCTGCTGTTTGTATTGTTGACAGCATGGATGCGCCTACTCCTGTTTCAGTGGGAAAGGCAAAAGGTTACTTACACCAGATACACAGTGCTTGCATGTTCAGAATTGTTCACAGGATTACTTACAACTAAGGGGCAGTGTAAAAAGCTGTTCTTTGTTCCTCGCTGCCTTTAAAAATTTATGTGCTGCCTCCTACACTCTGTGAACACGAGATTAATTTCACACCTTCCCCCAGTCCAGCATAAAGCAGTGACTGTCTGCTGTCTGTCTGATGCAGCCATCAACCAGGCTATGTTTGCTGGAGCCAGTGTACCTAGGAACCACTGCTCCAGCAAGACCCACAAGATGTTGGCAGACCTGTGGCACACCAGCAATACACAGGTTTTGGTTTTTTGTTCTCCCTGGGGAGAGAAGACACTTCAGTCTAGGACATGAAGCTGTGTGATAAACTTGTCTCCTTATCAATAAGTAGAGAGTATTAAAGCAGTCATGCAGTGCATCCCTAAACAATCAACAAAAAATTGTTTGCCACTTTAAAGAGTACCTCCTGTCTTTTTCTTTCTTCCTGGCCAATCGCTTCTGATAATCCATTCTTCTTTACCTAAGGGGGAAAAAAAATAACATCTTTTGTAGAAAAATGCAATTAAAAAAAAAACAAACAAACCAAAGAATTATCAAAACATTGGACTAAGAATCTGTCCGCCTCAGACGGCAATGAACCAGCAGATATAAAAAAAATAATTTAAAAAATAAATAAAAAATAAAAGTCAATAATGTCTGATATTTGACTTGTCAAAGAACTAAATAATTTCATTAAAAACTATCCCAGGACACACACAGAGCACTATTTCAGCAAAAGCAAACACAGTTGAATCACAGTCACTCTGCAGAACACTCTGTCAGGTAGCCTGTTGGCCAAAAAATTATTCTGGAGGAGCTCCAGTTTACAGACATGGCAAAGTCTTGAGTAAATACCCCTGTCTGTCGGTCCTCAGCCTTACAATGATGATTCTCCTCACCCTTCACCCTGCAGTCAAATCAGCCAAGACAAGTTTGCCCCAGCTCTCCAAATCCAAGCCTCATGAACTCCAGCCCTAGTGATATTTTCCACAGCCTGAAGTCACACACTTAGCTACCAAATTCCGCACTAGAGACCCCTGAAGTTTACTCTTTCCTGGTACAAATCTTAACTTTAACAGAAAGAAAAGCACCAAGAAGGGACTGACTTAATGCATTTCCTACTGGAATGTTCAACACAGGACCTCAAATCAGGAGGTCACCTGTGTGTGGCACGCTGGACCAGAGAAGGGGATAGAGGCCACTGCACAGCACTACAGATGTAAAAGATACTGGACATGAGACTTAACAGATGCACCTCCATTCCCCCATTTCTCTTTTGGCCTTCTCCAAAAGCTCCTAACATAGTAACATCAACAGCTTTCTCTTCTTACTCCACTCGTTCTCTGGACTTTTAAAGGATATATGATTCCCCTTTTTATTCCTGTGTACCAGGCACCACACACATGGATAGCAGCCTCAAGAGTAAAGATGGCACAACATTAAGAAGTGCCGCGTGTTGGTTTGTGTGCACACCAAAGTACAAGCACACACAGATATTTATAAAAATAACCAAAGTGTTCAAGCAATTGTTCTTTTGAATACAAGTTACAGACTCCTATGTCACCACAAGCATACGCTTCTGAATAACACACAAGAAGTAACTAGATGCCTTTTTATTAACCTATTCAAGTACCTTTCAATCAACAACATGAAACCTTTGTACTTCTTAGCAAGTGTTTTAATGTCACTTTTCTTCTGGATGTAGTGGAGGACTTTTCTAAAAATATACCGACACAGGAAATACCTATGAACATATCCAAGAGATTTCAATGCTTCCTGTTAACATAGCAACTGCAAATTTCCAGTGAGGTCAACGTGCCAACCGCTGTACATTCATGTTCAAAAGACTGTAGCTGTGTTTTGTGATGGTTACTTTGTCATATATGGACATGTACATACTAAGTACACATATGAATTCATCATACAAGCAAATGTATGGATCAGCCTTACGTTCTTAATAAGCAGCAACACTTCCAAAGAGAAAGAGGCCCAAATACAGAGATTATTTTTTGGCATTCTCTGTCAAAAAAAAAAAAATTCAATTCCTATTTTTTGAGGTGTACAAAATGTTTTAGCTGAAATATTATAAAAATCACATTTGCAATACTATACAAATGAAAATTTACATACAAGAAGTTCCTCCAAAATTACAAGGTGCTGTAGCAGGGAGAAGAGAGGAGGAACTCACCATAAACATTTCTTTGAGAACTATAATTAGTGGCTGCACCATAAACCAAATTGAACATAAGCCCTTTGTCGCTGGGAGAGAAATGTGAGCTAATGCAGAGATTAGCCCTGAAGATCCTTAGCAATAAGACAGGTAAGTTTTTAAATGAATGAGAAAAAAAAATAAAATAAATTTAAAAAATCACAACCACAAACCAGCAAAAAAGATGATCAGAAAAATTAAACACAAGCTGACCAAAGCTTAGAAGGAGTTTCAGGTTAGAGAGAAAATGTAAAATCCTGATGCAGCGCTACAAAAATACATTAATACTGGGCACAAAATTGAGGACTTGATGCTAAAACCCATTTGACATTAAATACTTCAATAATTATGAGTGTCACCATGCTATGGGACAGGTGCTTCCAGTGCTAGATCTCAAGAGTATTTTATAAGAATCACACCAGCATCAACAGTAGTAATGAGAAGTGAACATGCATCATATTCTCCAGGCTAGATGAGAAGAATATGCGAGTTCAAAGTCCGTCAATCAGATGCAGTGGTAAAACTCTGCAACAGATTGCCCAGGCAGGTGGTGAGGTGTCCACCTGCGGGGATGTTAAAAACCTGACTGGACCCACTCCTATACAATGTGCCCCAACTAACCCTCCTCGAGCAGGGGGCTTGGACAAGACAATCTCAAGGGGTCCCTTCCAACCTAATTGATGCTGTAATACTTAGCGTGCACAACAGTACACATTATCATTATCCATACTAACTGAATGCTGCATTTTTTGGAAAGCAAATACATGTAATATAACACACAAGTTAGTATTGGTGTCTATGATCTGCTGGAAATTCTTCAAAAATATTGAAAGATACTTCCGGAATATATTTTGGAAACACTGGTTGTTCTCCCTAAATGAAACTTTTAAATCAACACACAAAGATTGGAAAGAACAGAGATAGCAGATAAACTACCTCTTTACCTAGACATCTGTTTAGCTACTGATAGCTGTCTAATCTGCGACAGTAATCTGAAGAGGAAGAGGGCTTGAGAGGAATTTGAAAGGAATTGTACTTAAATAGCACTCTATTTCAGAGTCTTTAAATGTTCTCCTAAAAGCTCCATCTTGGTTTCACACATCTGTATATTGCAGGAAGACAGAAGAGCACACACAACCCCTCCTTTTTTTCTTTTTTTATCATCATAAAGTATTTGACAACTCCATACATGAAGGTTTAAGTACCACCCCCAAACAGAAAGTCTGGTCAGAAATGCATTAGCTGTCAAGGCTGTATAGCCAAAAAAACAGTCTGCAGGAGGAGTGGATTCACTCAGCGGTCTTGCCCCTTGATTTCCCAGCATAACCACTGCTAACTAATACCCTAAACATATTATTCTCCTTCTTTCATAGCACATGTTGAAACTCAATACTTAGACATTTTCCAGCTGACTTCCTGTTATAATCCCACACTCACTTTTTAATGCACATTGGCAGAACGTAATTTTTCCGGAGTTATAAACGCAGACACTATGAGATGTATATTCTCTTTTTTCCCCCTATAGTGCACTACCTTTTCCCACATAGTTCCCACTTCCAACCTTGTAAATCAAGTAAAGACACTGAACAAGTTTGCTGTGCTGGAAATCATAAAGAACAAGATGGTTTATAGAACTGTAAGCATGGTGGAGGAATGCTTTTCTTATCGAGATGATCTTTATACTATTTTGGTATCATAACAAGTTAGTGTTTTTGAAATTATTATTATTATTATTATTATTACTACTGAATAGCATTCCTTCCAAAATACCTCAGCTGTTGAACACTTATATGCTAGTTTGCCTAGAAGGCAGAAAACAACACCCCCAATTTGACTTCATTATAAACAAATTTTTTGCAACATTAAGCAAATTAACTGCATTTAAAGTACTTGATTTCTTGAAAGAAAAATTAAAGCAAATCCTTTCAAAACCACATTGTTTTGCTTTCTTTAACATACTGAAATACAAATCCCTCTTTGATTTGATAAACTGTAAAAGGTCATCAACATCTCTAAGACAGTTCTTCTGAACAGACAATCTGAATAGCCTTAGAAGATCTTGCTGAGGCTTAATGACTAATTTATATAGGGGACACACAGCCAGTGGCCCCAATGCTGAATGTTCTAGGTGTTCACATCATGTAACAATAAACCTTTCCTATGTCACATGTAGAGATGAAGTTCTACAACATTCTGCAAGTTGCATTAAAAAACCCAAAGAAAACAACCTCCCCCCAACACCTTTATTTTATGGACATCCCTCCAGAAGCCACAGAAATGATGAAAGGATAAAATTAACCTCAGAAACACAGTAAAATTGTGGTTCTGCCAAACAGAGGACCCTACATTGAGCTCTCAATTGCATTGCTTTTTATGTAAAACAAAGCCCACCAATTGATCAGAATTTCCATGTTGTTCTTATGAAATGAAACACAAAGTTTAGCAAAAAAAAAAAAAAAAGGGGGGGACTAAATCCTACTTCAGGTTTGGTCCGCACCACTCCAACTTACTGAAAGCAGAGATTTCAGATTTCATTCTGACTTCACATGCTTGTAAGATTTAAACCTGTCTTTTCAGGCTTTCTGACAGTACCTCCTTCAGAACAGCCAGATACAGCACCATACATTAATGTAAACTGTAACTCTCAGGACCTGCATCAGTGCAGCTTCCAGCACCCTGTGCAGACACAGCCTAAGCAGCCGTCTCTAGTGACTGGGGGAAATACAAAGTCTGGGTCTTAAATTCAATGTATGAACAAAGAACTCTTGCATTTTTTTAACAAGCACATCTTAAAAAGACGAAAAAAAAAAACAAAACAAAACAAAAGAAATGTATCTTAAAGAGTAAAATTATAGAACATTAATTCATTTTCATTTCACACTGAATTGTTTTTTCTTGGTAATTTCAAATCACAGAGTCTAACCAGTCTTTTGTGTGGCCGCATGAGCCTACAAAAGTGCTGGAAAAAGGGAGGTGTCAGGTAACCAGGGAAACTGATTCTGGCAGGAACATCACAGAATCAGTCTACACCTACTAAAATTGACAGAGAAAGCATGCTTTAGGCTTTCTTTAAGCTATTGGAGTTACATGAAACTTGAAAACTGAATTCAGACCTCTTGATTTGGATTGGTAACATCTGAATAGTTGCAAACTTGTCAATAGAAAAATCCAGACACCTTGTATTTTCAAAGAGAGGGTACCTCAGATTTTGGAAGGGAGAAGATAAACTTCAGCCAAGAACTCCAACAGCAGGTAAAAAGACTTGCTTCAAAACATTCTTAAATACTTTCTCTTTGTCTGGCTCTACAATGATAAAATACTCACAACAGACAGCTGACTCCACGTTGATCTCAGGGGCTTATAGTGAAAAACCACCTTTTCATCCGATTTCTGCTCTCGGGGCTCAGACTCTTCATCAGAATCTATATCCAGAGCTTTTTCTTTATAGTTCTGATATAACACAGCATTTTCTATAAAACAACACCACCATGTCATTAATTGCTAGAAAGTTAGCTTAGTTGCTTTCTTAAAAATTCTAAGTAATGCTTAAACAATAAAAGAAACCAAAATGTCTAAGTGCCATTCACAAGCTCCAAGAGACAAAGATAGCATCTTATTTAGAGTGGACAATGGTGCACTACAGTAACAATGGATCACTGTACCACTACCAAAAAGATCCACACTGACTGAATTAAAGAACAGATGTGTCCTTTGTCAAGAAAAAACAGAAAACAATTTTTTCTTCCTTGGTTCGCTGTACAATGTTTCATAATTAGCCAGCAATTTAAAAACGGAACAAGTGTGTCAGTAGTGCGGAGTAACAAATCTGGAGGTCTTGCTATTTTAATCTGCAAGACCATTAATGTCCACTACCCGTGCCAAGTTTTATTCTGTCAGCTTTAAATACCATCTTCACACTTCACTAAGTGAGGGAAATTATCCAAATTTCAGAAATTTGAGGTTGGAAATATTTCAAATAGAAACTTCAAAGCTTGCTTGAAAGAGCATCAGGCCTATGAACCTTAAAACAAAATACACTCATTACGTATTTCAGTACCACCGGTATTAGCTCAGTAGTATCAATGGTAGAGAAACACAGGTGTGGAACACACCCTTTCCATTTCCCAACCTCCCAGACCACACACCCATTTCAAAAGCAGAGGGAAAAACAGAGAAATTCAAGACCAGAATAACCTACAGATGGATTAAGCGATTAAGAAAGCAAACTCTAAAAGGTACTATTAGAGATGGGCCAGGCTTTGGACAATATCCAATTTTCCCATGCAAGAGAAAGGGAAAGAAGTGAAAGGTCTGGGCAGCTCCACACAGCTGGAACTGCTGAGGTCTTAAACCAGGCTGGGTGGATCTGTTCCACCTGTCTGGACCTTACAGCCCTGGCTGAGTATTGCACACGCTCCAGCCTTTTGTATTTGTTCTCTGAAACATGTCTATATAGTTCATACGCTTTTAAGACAGGAAATTGTGTACAGTAACAGAATGCTCAGAGGCATCACAGAAGAAGTTAGTAGTTGGGATCAGTCCAAGACAAAAGGGAGCCATTGGAAGAGACTCCAGAAAATATCATTAGGAGGTAAGAGTAGGAAAAGTTGAAAATAAGCATAAGATAGGGGGTGATGCAAATAAAACAAAGTGAAAAGTTTTGAAAAGACAAGCAGGAGGAAAAGGAAGGTAACACCACCACTGAGATGACCTTAAGGAAGCATTAAACAGAGAAAAGCCAAGAGAGTAGCAATTATTATAATAAAACTTCCATGGACTCATAGCCAGGAAAGAAGTTTTTTTCTGGCTGAACTACTAGGAAAAGCAGCAAGCTTGGCAAAGCCCAGAATTAACAAGTAATATAAAAGAGCAGATACATGGACTATGATTTTCTGACACTTAAACTTGAAGCCTACATAGCAGGACAAGAAAAGAATTACAAAGTCAAGGAATTCACTCCCACATCATAGCCTTACGAGGAGAAGAGAGAATTATCTACATGAACCATAAACTCAGAGAACAATTCAGGTGCCTGCTGCAGGTGATGACCCCAAGCCTGTGAGGTGATGCACAAATGCCTCATCTTCCACCTGGGAAGAGTTACAGGCAGTAGGCAGGAAGGCAGTCCCAGCTGGAGGAACAAGCTTTATCTGTGTAATCCTACAGAACTTTTAGGGCTCAGATAGACACATGGATCAGTTCATCTTTTAGCAGGGACAAGTTTTTAAGGTAAAAATAAGCCCTTCAAATAAAACCCCATCTTTATCTGCTCATACTATGTTCTTTAAAATATTCCCTAAAGTATGCCTAGTGCCAAAATTACGGTTTCATATTTTAGTCAGTGTGCTGAAAAACAAAGTACTTAGTCTTTGACTATGTATGAAAGTGTGCAAAATGATCCTGAAGTTCATGTCTCCTGTGATTGAGCACATAACCAATTCTATACAGAAAAGGGCTTACCTTCACCATCAAATGTTCCTTGTCCTTTCAGCACTTTCTTCTGATAATTTAAACAGGAAAGAAACATATACACATTAAAAGAAGAATACAAAATAGCCAACAGTAACAAGCACTTCTATTTTATTCAGTATTTAGGCTACAAACTAACAGGCCTTAACCTATAAAATTCTAATATTGTACAAATATTAAAAAACAACTGTTTCATCACAGAAAGTGAAAAGCTACTCTAGTTTTCCTTTTCTCGTGCATTGCTTATACATGTTTGTCCCAAACACTTCATTTTTCCTATGTTTTGAAAGCATAATATACTAGCTTACATGAGTTCAGTGAACTTGTAACTCATCCCAACGTCACTGGGTTTTTCTAGGAGGATGTAAGGTACAGGACTGAGCTGCTGTCTCTACCCATGCACCCTGCAAAGAGCCACCACAGTAAGTATTTTGTAAACTAATGTTTTGAGACCAAAACAAACCTCTGAAACAAAACAGCTGTTTTGGTGCAACAAGTCCTATGATCTAAGAAGCCTGTTTAAAAAACCACTACTAGAAGAAGAGAGCTTTACGTGTAAAGAAAGGACAATGTCACATTCTATTTTAAACATAACCTACTGTTTAAATCTTATTACCAAAACGACCTCCCTACTCAGTAGTAGTTCACAATTTGGCCTATTACTATTTCACCACCTGTAGCATTTTCATAAAAGCTTCCATAACCATATTTAATTTGGCTGAATACTGTCATACAGCTGATGATTATTTTAATAGCTACAGCATTAGCCCTTAGCCTCAAGCACTTCTTTAAACAATTGCACTCTGCAGAAACTTACCAATACATTTTTCAAAAAGCAACCAATTATACTTAAAAAGAAGTAAATACAAGATTACAATACTCTATGTTCAAGTAAAAGAATATATTCAATATGTCTTTATAGTTTAGTTTTAATATATTAGCATTCAATATAAATTTACTAATCTTAAGCAAATTAAAATTAAGCATTCTGCTTTTACTTGCAGACATTACAATTAAGGTACAAAAAGATACCTTAAGTGGTCTCTATCAATTTAAAAATCAGTGATTTTTAAAAAATACTCAAAAAGCCATGTCTCAGATAAAGGAGTGAGGGAGTAAGTTTATTTTTCTGTCAGTCTATTTACTCTAGCAGGCAGACTTTATTAGTCAATGACTCTTTTTTTCCTGTTTACTGCTTTTAAAACATCAATTTGATTGTGAAAGAAAACCTCGATGTGCTGGGGAATCCAGCAGGAAATGCAAGCGTGAGGCTGACAACCACACATTTTTGGCTGCCCAGATTTCAACAGAATTGTGTCCCTGAAGCCTCTGTCACTTTACTTTGAAAACAACACTTGTGAGTGGTCTGCAAGACTCATCAGTAACTATAAAAAGGTTCGTGGTAGCAAAAAGCAAACTGAAAAAAGCCCAGCATTTAGAGAAGACAGAGGTTGCGAATCACCCTCCTGTGGTCTATACCATTCAAACCAAGGCGTCAGCGGTCGACACAGCTTACCTTTATCCTCCCCAGGCTGGAGAATTTCTCTTTATCTTCAACAACTGCTTTAAGTATGGGCTGGGACATTCTGTTTTTTTTCTTAAAATTAGCAGAGCCGTCGAAGTCCACACCGCTCACCACCGCTCTGCGGTAGGACGTTGACCTCAGGCCTCGCCTCAGGGTCCCTGGGCTGTCCAGGTCGCCCTCGGCCTCCTCCTCCGCATCGGTGACCAAAGGCAGGCTGAGGCTCTCCACCATGCTCCTGACCTTCAGCACCCTTCTGCTCGTCTCTGCGTTCTGGCTGTTGGCTTTGCCTGTCACCTTGATTTCAGAAGCCAAACTCTTGGGGATGATCTGCTGCGTGCCCACCTTGAGAGCAGCGGGGCTGTTGGTGCTCAAGACCACCGGCTGGTCCGGAGGGGAGGCCGGCCTCTGAGGAGCTGCGCCTTGCTCTGGGGCCATGGCGGGGGGCACCCCGAGGGGGCCCGGCGGCACTTTTTCTGCTGTTTTGGGAGGCCGGTTGCATTGCAGGGGCAGCGCGCCGGTGTTAGCGGGGGAGGACGCGTCTCCCGCGGGTGCGGGCTGGGGACCGGCGGGAAAAACAAACCGGTCCGGCCGCG